>KN478407.1:8418-35605 GCA_000787095.1 Periophthalmodon schlosseri
TGGTGAATCAGGCCTCCATTAGGTTGTGAATAATACATTAAAGTGCATAAAAGGTTAGACTAGTTATTTTCCTACTAAAACATAGTTTCAGTTTACTAAAACAAAAAAAATCTGGGTGAAGTTTATAGTTTTACTTCCTGGTTGGACATGGGCAGCAGATATGACATATGTAGAGGTGATTCTGTAACTTTTCCCTAGCAACAGTAATGTTGGCAAGGATTATAACTTGTCTAGATTACCTAACAGTTGAGTAGATGAAGTCTAAACTATAGAATGAGTAATAAAAACAAAGGACAACATGCTTATTTTGTTATATGAAGGTTTAAACTGTCAGAAAAATGGCTTCCTTGTGCATACATTTTCCATACATTTTGGATGTTTCCGTGATGATGACAGAGATTCCATTTCAGAACTCAGCCCTACTTCCTGGATTTTTATCTCACCAAACCAAGTCATAATTTAGAAACGTGAAAATCCTGTCATATTCACTTAATGAGTCGAAGTGGGCTAGAGGTTGTGCTGTGTTTGAGATGTATATATTTCTGATGAATTTTGCAATTTTGCATAAGTCCCTAGAAGTTTCCATTTCTAGTGTGCATGGAACCATATCACCAATCTCCAGCTCACCAAAGTTTAAATACACATTCCATGGCCCATTTAACGACACGCAAAAAGACGATCACCGCTTCTACTCAACTGCAAAGTGGTGCCAGCTGAATCAGGGATTGGACTGTTAATAGCAAATCTCCCCAAGGTGCCCGAATATTGGAAATGATCATTTAGTAGAAAAGCTGCTTATGCCTGGCATGACTAAAATATTGCACAAAGGATTACATCAGCCTCATAGAAACATCTTGTGACTTCTTGAAGCAGGTGTTATTGTTTGCTCAATTCAGTAAACATGTGGAGCTGACGGTTTGTGTGGATTCTGACTGCAAATAATGACACTGAAATATGCGCCGAATGAAGCAAGCAGAAATTAAACTTGTAAGAGAAAAAAGTCACTGAAAGTTACACTGAGAGACAAAGCACGTTGTTTTTGTAATAAAAAAAAACAACCCAGAAAGTATTATTTTTCATTGGCGCTTTGTGTACACGCATCCATAGCCATTTTGTTTCCTATTTTGATTCAAGACTGCATGGTTCAAGGTGCTAGTGGTAGAACAAAATGCGTTTAGATCAAAAGTATACAAAACTCACCAACTGTGCTGTCTGTTTTTCTGTTTCTCTGTCTGACATTTTTACAAACTGCGGGTGAAAAGTGGAGTGTAAGTAAGACTCACCTGTCCTTTGTGTTTGCAGGCTGTGGGTTGGAGTTCCTGCTGGTCTTGTGTGGGCTCGACTTCTCCTGGTCTTGCCCCCTAAACTGCATCTGCTACACCACCCCCAGCACCGTCTCCTGCCAGGCACACAATTTTTCGACGGTCCCTGACGGCATCCCACCGGACAGTGAACGCATTTTTCTGCAAAACAATAAAATCCACCTTTTACGTCCACATGATTTCAACACAAATACAGTAACTCTTTGGATTTACTCGAACAACATCACACGTATCGAGCCGAAGACTTTCCACGGCTTCACCCTGCTGGAGGAGCTGGACCTGGGGGACAACAGGCACCTGCGCTCCCTGGACAAGGACACCTTCCATGGGCTGATTCGGCTCAACGCGCTGCACTTGTACCATTGTGGGCTCAGCTCTCTCCCCAGTAATATTTTCCGAGGCCTCAGAAACCTCCAGTATCTGTATTTGCAGGTATGGGTTTTTGAAACTTTTAATGCAACACACAGCAGTTTAGAAAAATCTATTTGATGCTGCCACACAACTGCATCATTCCAACTTTTTTAGTTCTGTACTTATGCTTTGATGTTGATGAACAACTAGTTATTATTCAAGAATCTTTATGACCATGACCAAGAAACAAAAGAGCAAAAATGTATATAATCTTAATGACTTTGAGAGCTTTTAAACTTTTACAGCTAAATGTTACTTTTATATTATATTTTAGAGCAGTACTTTGGAAGCTCTCCTGTTTATAAAATGTGCTTTATAAATAAAGTTAGATTGGATTGGATTATGTCACGTGATGACGAATTCGAAATTGTAATATGTCTCTTTTGCATAGCTACACAGTAAAGTATGAATAGATCTAAAAGCACATGAGGGCGTCATATTACTGCAATTATGGCCCCCCATGGAGTCCTACTTCATCATATTAATCCAAGGCACTAAAAGAGACTGTACAAATGGATCTCAAATGGCATAAAAGTACCAAAAATACCAGTATGTACTGATGATATTTGCTTAAAGGCACTATACCTGAGTTTTAAAAAATGTGAAAAACAGAACTTGTTCCTCAGTTATTTCTCACTTGCCTTATGCATTCTGAGCATCCTAATTATTCAATGTGATGAGTTTATGTGCACAACTTTCAGAAACCAGAGCAAAACTCTGCTATCCCACTAAAGCTAACAACAATTAGCATGCTAACATGCACTTCTTGATTATCAGAACGCTTTATGATTGCATACATAGCACACAGCAAACATATTTTGACAAATTTTGCTCAAAAGCATGGGAAAGGGTCAGGTACAGGGCCTTTAATTTGCTAAAATGAAAACTCACCATATTGATTCCCAAGTCTAACAAGATACAACCCAGCCTTAATTCACATTATTCATGAGTCACACAGCACATATTAGTTTCTTTCTAACCTTACCGCTCTGTGTACTTCTGTTTCCCACTTTAGGATAACCACTTAAAGTTTCTCCCTGATGATATGTTCTCGGACCTCCACAACCTGAGCCATCTGTTCCTCCACGGGAATCATCTGTGGAGCTTAAACCAGAACACCTTCAGGGGGCTGCGGGCTCTGGACCGTCTGCTCCTGCACCAAAACCAGATTGAGTGGGTTGACCGTTTGGCCTTTCATGACTTAAAACGTCTCACCACCCTCTACCTGTTCAACAACTCCCTGGTACAGCTATCTGGACAGTGCTTGGACATGCTTCCTGGCCTGGAATACCTCCGGCTCAACGACAACCCCTGGTCATGTGACTGCAAGGCTGTGTCGCTATGGGAATGGCTAAAGCGCTTTCGGGGCTCGACATCTACTGTAGGTTGCCAGGCACCGTCAAACATGATTGGAAAAGATTTAAAAGAACTCCGTAAAGAGGATTTTCCCAACTGTTCTCCGTCCGAGTCCAGAGCCCAGACTAATAATATGTCTGGAACGGTCAACCCATCCATGAATCGCGGAGTTGTGGGCAGCTCCGGGAATAACGGCCATTCACCCCGACCAGGCCGTACACGAAACTGCACGAAACCTCGGATTCGGGTGAGCAAGGGGAAGGGAGATAATGAAGTACATCATTCCAAGGAGGTCATGGCCGACAAGGATGATTCTTCGGATATAACAGAAGGAGGAAAACACGATCACACTCTTCCAGATGGAACTGTAACACGGAGGAAGCAAAAGTGCACCCTTCGAACCACTGTACGGCCTCCTAGCGGGGTCCTGCAAGCCAACAATAGGGCGACCTTAACCCAGTCAATATTATATGTCTACGCCCTTTCAGTTGCTTTGGTAACAACAAGCACTGACTTTGTTCGCTGACCTTCAAAGGATTTGGGAACTCAGCTATCACACACAGAGTCAGACCCTGCGCTCCGGCTCCGGCATACAGGCTTGTGTAACTTCTGTGTGTGTGTGGTTATGTGTGTAAATGTCCTGTAGGGGGCGATTAACAAAAAGAAGATTCACAGCACAATGTAAGGGACTAGGGAAGGTCAAGAACAAGCTTGCACTGCCACTAAGCCAGAATGATTCAACATCCATCTTTGTCATAGTCTGAAGAATTGGAAAAAAGTGGTATAAGTAAAAGTGAATTGGAGAGAAGGATGGGTGAGTAAGTCCAACAACAGACAGTGACGGATTGAAAGTTAAATGCTAGTTGCCTTTGTGTTTGCTTTTCTAGGTTTTGTCCATATTTGTTTGAGACTATCAACTCAGAATGCCAAGTCATATCAGGAAAAAGTGGCAGCAATGTCAATGCAACACAAATTTTCATACACAAGAATTCTGACATACGAATGTGTCCAGTACAAAGGAGGGATAATGTTGTTCATTTTTTTGTTTTGTGTCAACTATAATTGCCATATAATTCAGCTTTCTGCATTATTGTGTTCATTTCCATTTCTTATTATGTGCATCTTGATAATAAGCTGCTAATTGTTTCGCCATGACAGCACTGACATTTTCATTTGCTCTGAAAAACAAAAACGTCTCTGGGAATACAAGCTGTGAACATCAAAGAATCTGTCTATATCTTGTGTCAGATGTTGTTTGATTTTTAAGACAATAAATGGACCTAAAAGTGGATGACGAACGCCACTGCAGGGTGCAACTGGAGCCTTAGTGGTCCCAAGGGTGCAAATTGGGTGCTTTTCACAGTGTGGTTGTGCTGGACAGACCCCACTGAAATCGGGCATCCCTTCCTCTGAGAAGAACCCAAAAGAACAATGTGTTAAAAAGAGTTGTGAGATCAATAAAACATTACAGATATGACTGGAGCATGGGGACTCCTGCTGGGACTACTGAGAATAAACCTCTTTATAAAAATGATGCGATTTTCCATGGATATTTGTCATCCAGGACCAAGACAATCGCGTCGGATGTATTGAGGGAGACGCAGTACAATGCAGACAGGGACACTACAGGATGTGCTTCTGCAGCTTTTGTGCCTCCCATAAACTTATGAATTGAGAACTTCAAACATTACAGACAAGAGGACTGTGCAGTGGATATAAATCATTTACTGTATACCTATGAGAAAAACAATATTGATGATAACAGGGTTTAACTGCTCCTATTGTCCCCAGGAGTCTATGATTTTGGATTATCTGGTGATTCGTTAATTTGCATATTTTTCATAATATATTTTTAGAGCCATTCTTTGTTAATGCACAGGCCCCATACCTCACATAATTTCCTTGTTTGTTCGATTGTATGCCTTCAGATTCTTTTGTTGTCACCAATGAGTTGTTTCTGTAGTTATCATCAAAGACCAACATGACTAAAATGTTTATAAAGATATTAAAATCTATATCTTCTTATGTCTACTGTTCCTGTTTGAGTCTTTATTAGTGCTTTATCACTGGATGATGCAACTCAGTGACTAGTGCTCACAACAAGAGGGACCTGTGGTCGACCCCCAGGCTGGGTGGGGTCTCTCTGGAGTTTGCATGTTCTCCCCGTACCAGGGTAGGTTCTGTTCAGGGCACCCTGGTACTCCCCATCAGCCCAAAACATGCACATAGACTCGCCATGATTTTACTATAGCTAGGGCTAATGCCAGGATTATTATATTTTTGTTTCAATAAAAATCTATTTGTAGCTTACATCATTTGATTGTGCACTTTTTTCTTTTAGGGTAAATCTTCATGTTAGTCTCATACTATTGTCCTAGAGTAGTCTGTTAAAACAAACAAAAAACAAAACATATTTTTTTAATGAGGTCAGTAAAAGGTAGAGAGCAGTCAATCAAAATTTTAGATCATTTTAAGATTGTAGCAAATTGTAACTGAATTTTAATGGAAACTGTACTCATTTCCAATTGATTCATCATTATAATATAATTATAGGATTATGACCCTGAAGAAACTCCATACTTTATAAAGCGTGAAGATTGTGCAATGAACCGCAGTTTTGTACTTGAAAACCTGTACCATTGTATTTATTTAAATGTATTTAAATTAGATATTGTCAATCTATACCTCTTCCCATCCCATATTCTGTTTTCTCATAAAACCCATTACTCATTTACCCACCTGAGATGAACCTTTGTGGTCACCAATGGTATAAGGTAAAATGATATGCTGTTGTTCAATAAATCTTTGAATAACACTCCAGAGATATTAATGAAAGTGTCATACAGAGTCTGCAGATATTGCTGGCTATTATGATTATTAATGGGCCTTGAGAACAAATTCAATTTCCTTCCTCTAAATCCCTCTCCCTGGGATAGAAATTGATCCACAAGTAAATGTTCAATTTAATATTTTTTTCAGATTCTCTTAAATGATGAATGAGGGCAGACAGCTTGGTTAATGCCAGAATTGGTTGCAGTAATTATATTGAAAACTCCAACTGGTGTATGACACTTGCACTCCCCGGGTAGTCTTTGGTGGTACTTCAAACACATTGAGCAATTTTTCAAAATTCTCACTGATTTGGTCCATGCCAGTTTAAAACTTTTAATGATGAGCCATATGGTCAGTGATGTGTGACTTGTTTGGAATAAGCTGAACGAGACATCAGGTGATCAAGGTGAGGTTTTCCGCATCAATTTGTGTCTATTTGTGAGAGGTGATGAGCTGTGATAAGGTAATAAGGTAGGTCATTCATGTACATAAACAAAACATTAGTCAGCCATATTTCACAAGATGAGAGAAAATAGAGTGTAGAGGACAAGGGTTCATCTTGAGCTGGTGTCTTATCAGGTCCTATCAGGTCTCAAGTAGGCCGTCATTTATGAATACATATTGATGGCATACGTTCTTTTTGAGAGGAAATGTATTATCTGGAGTCTTACATAAGAAAAGGTTAGAGTGCTTTCTTTGTACCCGTAGGTAAATTTGTTATGCAGTTTGAGAGGCTGGTCCCACATTTCACATTTCATTCATTTACATTATAGACAAATATATAAAAACATTAGAATCAAGTGTCACAGTGCTCAAGTGCAGAATGGGTTTTGTTCCACAAATAATGAATCACGCTTGGCTAAAAGTCATGATAAGTATTAAATATATAAAAACCCATTAAAAAGGCTTTGCAAGAAAAGGAAATAAAACTGATAAAGAAATTCATTACAATTTATTCATTAACGAAATAGCAGCTGGAACAAAGCTCTTTTTAAAATGATTTGTTTTAGATTTTGGGACCAAACCTCTGACCAGAAGGAAGCATCTGAAACTCTGAGTTTAGAGGATGCTGCATGTCTTTTAAGATACTTTGGGACATCTGCTGTAAGTGTCTTGAGCGCAGGGAGTCCAGGCTGTTCTGAGCACGGCCAATTACCTTACTTGCCCATTTAAGCAGCTGATTAAGGGAGTTCTTGTTCCTGGCAGAGATGCTCCCAAAACAGTGAAAAAGTTCAAACTGATTCCAAAAACATGTTATAGAAAAGTGTCATCATGGTTCTGGCTACATGGAGGAAAGACCATTTCTTTAGACAACAAAGGCACTGGTGGCCTTTTTACACACAGCAACACTGCTATGAAGTAAGTATCATAACCCTAGTTTGTTGTAACAGTTGCATTAGTCCACAGAAGGGCAACATAAATGGCTCAAAGTAGCCCTCACTTTGCCCTAGGGGTTTGGTCGCAGCACACATGTATACTTCAGATTCACAACATAATGCTTTTTCCCATTTTTCTCTGGCCTGTATAATAAAGCCAGTAACTGTAAATAGGTACAAGAAATGTCACTTCCACTGGACCCAAAAAACATAAATAAATAAAAATCTAAAAATAAATGTTTGCAAACCACATGGATAATTGATAATTCAAGAGATGAATTCTTCAGATCTGTTGAGTGTTCATTATCTTTTGCACTCAATGAGTTCCTTATTATTTGACCCAGTTATTTAGACGCACCTCAAAGGCTCCGCTTTAACTGTAACCTCATTGTAGAAAGTCATCATCCCTCATCAATATTAGAACAAATTGGGTAGCTCTACATATGCCAAGTAGAAGAGCTAGCCAAAATGTGTAATTAAAAACTAGAGAAAACTGTATGACTTGTAATAAAATAATGAAAGAAACTGAGGCCACAGTGTGCAGAGGGAGGGGAGATGGCTGCGCATCACAAGACACACATGGTACACAAGGAATGCATATACACAAAAAATGAATAAAAATGGGTACGTGCTACTTTTGAACACGGCAGGAGTCCTCACCCTATATAAACAGATCATGTATGTTCATATAAACAACATTATACACATGCTCCACCAAGGCCTCGTAAGACACAGGGCTCCCAATATAACATTGTGCATGGGAAATTTCACATCACTTATTCATGCAGTGGAGAGGCAGCTTGTTGATTCAACCTAAGGCGTGACAGTGCGCCGATACAGAAATACCCCTCATTCTCAAAAGGAAAAACAAAGGAAAAAAAAACCTGAAACACTGCAGCCTCGACTATCGCAACTTTCTCGCCTTTTAATTGGCCTGGCTGTCACCGCTGTGTGGCTGTAATTAAAACCACGCAATTAGAAAATGAAAAATAAGTTGGAGGAGGTGCGGGAGCGAGGAAAGTGAAACAGTGCGCTAAAGAACCTGCGTAGGGCTGGGTGATTCCTGTGACGACATGCTATTTTGATGAATATTGTGGTTTACTAAGTTTCTGTTTAATGCAGCTCTATGCTTCCCCACTCTCTCTTTCTATTGGTCAGCCTCCGTAAGGCTCTGAGAGAGTGACAGGTGGATTTAACCAATTAGAGTAAAGGGTGAACTTTCTGAATAAGCAGAAAACTTTTTTGAGGCAATAAATGATACTAAATGTGCATGAATTATGGTCAAATCGATCTTGTCTAGCTCCAAGAAAATGTGTTTATTTTTTGGCATGTCGCTCACCCCTATTTACCATATCTAGTGTGACTTGTGCAATCCATGTCACTCCCCAAGTCCCTCTCTCCCGGCTCAATCATGGAGCTAATATCCCTGTTTTCTCCTCTCAAAATCGTTTCTTATTCCACTTCTTTTGTTTTGTCTATTTACTTTAGCTGAAAATCCCCCCTCGAGCTCTGGTGTGCTGCTGTTCCTAAGGCAGTGGTTGGCGTGCATACAGAGGAGGGAGGAGAGGAGCAGCCCAGGGCAATGCTGCCACCTGCACGGATTATACTCCTCTAATCCTCTCATGTCCAACCTCAAGTCACTACAGACATGCAGAAAAAGTTGCCCTGGATTCAGAACAATGACTCTAGGTTTTATTATTTATTAATCAGTAGAACGGAGTCACAAAAAGGCGGGGGCAGTTAAGTAGGTAATGAAAATAATGTATAATCAAATAGATTAAAGAGCAAGAGTTGATGTTTGGGTGTTTTCGATATGTATCTCTTCTCAAATTTGATGAAGTCAAAATGTCATATGGAAGACAAGGGATAATGAATATGGAGTAGTATGAACTTTTGTACTTTGTGTAAGAAACTCACCTCACATTTGTATTGTTCAAAGTCAACAATTGAATAGTGTCACCACATTTAAAGGTACACTGATAAAATCATTTCAACTAACTTTTGCAGACAGGAAAGATGCCAACCTGCTGTGCCAGTTTTTCTTTCATGTCCCATTTGACAAATTCCCTGACCTTCTTTTTCAAAACATTCAAGTCCTAAAAATATATTGTTGGACCAAGTTTTTCAACAACCACATAAAATGGTCTCACAGCACAAACTACTAGCAATAATATATGTTGACATGCTAATGAGCTCTGAGAATGTTCTGATGTAAAACACATGTTATGTTTGAGCTTGGAGCAGTGCTTTGAATCATACATTTTGTGAGTTTCTGTTCAGATATCCTACTGTTTTAATTTGATCACACTCTGATCCTCTAACAAAGTGTCTTTTTGGTACTGTTGCCACTGGGCATGAACAAAATGAAATATGCTGATGTGGGGATGATCTGATATCTCGGGGCTAGCCAGTGACAATCCCCCTCAAAAAGTCTTAATCTCCTCCACACTGCAGCTCTCACAGAGCAGTCACTCTGCCCCAGCACTGTTCAAATAAATATGGAAGACTACAGCTCAACTCACTATGGATATTTGAGCCAGTTTGTTCTCAGCTCATCCCTAGAAACAAAGAAACTGAAATATTGTATTTTTTTTCACTATACACTTTCATCAGAGAGTTGAAATGAGGAAAATGTAACCTCAAAGACTCTTTTCCCAAAATGTGTTTGCTCTCCCACTGAGACAGAGCTATCCACTGAAGGTTCTTACAGATACCAAATTAATCATACCAGCAGTCTTGTCATTCTGAGTCTGATTTAATATTGAGACATTAAAAAGTTAACAAAATCATTGTAATTACAGAAATTGCATAATGCAGCTTTAATCTTTAAGCTGTAATAATTGATATAGTGAGTGAGAGTCCAGGTGCTACCTCATATAACCTGAAAAAGGCTGTTGCACTGAACTACTTCATATGACGCCATCCAGCAGCTGCTCTCCCTGACTCCATGTCTTCAGAGGAGTGTGGCTGTCTTATGTTTGTGCCCCCCAGCAGGACTGCCCCTCTCTAGTCACGTTGAGATGTAGTGCCCCAGCAAAAGTGCCCCTCTCTCAGTGAGGCATAGTGCCCCAGCAGAAGTGCCCCTCTCTGGTCAGTTTGAGGCATAGTGTCCCAGCAGAACTGTCCCTCTCAGGTCACTTTGAGGCATAGTGCCCCAGCAGAAGTGCCCCTCTCAGGTCACTTAGAGGCCTGGTGTCCCAGCAGAACTGTCCCTCTCAGGTCACTTAGAGGTATAGTGCCCCAGCAGAAGTGCCCCTCTCTGGTCACCCTGCTGCTTCATAGAGAGAGTCACAGTGTTACAGGCTCACTTCAGGCGTGTCTTCCTTTTGGCTGTGTGCCATTGGCCCAGGGCACAGGCACCACTCACATAAACACACACCCACATGCACCGCTGAATGCAGGCCTAATATCTAGCCAAACAAGCTCCCCATGCACACATGATACTCATGCCCCTCTACTGTGTACATAATGGAGGTTTGTGATGCCCATACTAACAACAGACAAAGCTGTGAACTGAACAAACATTTCAGACAGAGACATGAGACCATTTTAGAAGCTTTTGTGAAATAACATAATAAATACAAAATCTTAATATTGATGCAGTCATTTATTCAGTCTTATAAAGGCACTGTGTAACACAACAATCTCATGATATAAGCTATAGGTATACTTTATTGTCCCCATAGAGAATTGTGTCCTCTGCATGATCCATCCTTCAGTGCCGCTGTGAAAACCTGTGGCACAGTGTAGTGCCCAGGGATCCATCTCCAGATCTTGAGCTAGGCATGGTCAGGACTTCCTTATAAGAGGATTTGTTTAATTGGTCTTATAACAGAGTAAAGGTAAATTAACAGATTTGCAGTTGGTATACGCTTTACTTTGTAGACTGAATAGTTTTCAAAGATTTTTTTTTGTTTTGTTGTTTCTCAAAGTACAACTAATGTCAAAAGTTAAAAGGGTGCATATGAATACTTCACATATCACATCAAAGTGTGATATCCCTTTAAAATGTTTGTCACTTTCTTTCATTAGTAGTGAAATCTGCCAAAGTTGTTACTGGAAGAAAGGTGCCAGACTTCAAGAACAAAATTACAAAACAAAAACTTCAAAATTTGAAGAGAAAAAAACAAAAACAAATGTGATCCAAGAGAGCAGATCTGCAGCTCGCCGACACTATACTTCATGAGAGACTGTTGTATCAGATTGCACCTTTTACAACACAAATGTATTGATTTTATGACAAGTGAATGTAAATCAGGCTTGAAATGCGCTTGTGCAGTTATATACAGGTCAGTTTAACACAGTCCACTGGTCCCAAAGCCGAATGGTGTTTCACTATTACCACTTTACAATCCCCAAAGTGTGCTGCCCTGGTCTGAGTGATCAGCCAGAGTCTGTGGCAGAGGCAGAGGCTGGCTCTGTCACTAATGCACGAGGAGAGGGACATCAGCGGCACGTCGATAACGTCTTGGGAGGCAGGTGCCGCGGTCAATAGCTGGATGTGTGGAGTGAGAAAAACATCCTCGTTAGCAGTGAGAGAGGCTGTTCCAACAGGCCAACTCTGGATCTTTGGCTCCAGAAAACATCGGGGGAGTATTTCTACAACTCCAAGTAAGTGTCCCAGTATGGTGGAGTGTATTTTGAACCCTTTGCTCATGAAGTTTCCCCTGGCATTGGCAGAGCCCAGCTGGCCCTCACAGATGTGCACCTTCATGTCCATTATGAGGTGCGGAAAGCCCTAAAGACTGAACACAGCTGCTCGTGTACCATTCTTTGTCACCCACTCAATCAACACTTTGGACAAAACACTGGAATAATGAACAAGAACCACTGGAATGCCACAATAACTGTAGTGATGCAGGGTGCATGCTTCTGACATGGCACAGACATCTCAACATTAACATATTAAGCTTTTCTGGGCAGATGTGGTTTAAATAACATTTTGCACTTTGATCCCACATCAGCAGTTCTCTTAAGCTTGTCTTATCTAACTCTCTCCTCTCATCAAGAATGTTTCATGCTTCCCCCATTGAGTCAACAGATGATGGGTTGTCAGTACTCTGTTTTTTGTTGTTTTTGTTTTTTTTGTTTTTGTTTTTGTTTTCATTTTTACTTGCAAGCTCATATGTTTGTTTTGAAACAGACTCCCCATGAATTTCCATCCATCAATCCATCACCCCTATTGGAACTCATACAAGATAAGACCGGGGGCCAGAATGCATGTCTTTGTATAGGACAAGCATGTTTGGCTGGACAGGCGAGTTCTTCTGATGCATCCTATCTAGTACGCAGTGCAATGATTGGTTGTTGCACACCCAGACCAGAATGAATAATAAAATAGTAAAAAATATTTCATAAATGTGTGTTTATACCAAACTGGATACATTGGAGCAGGTGGACAGAACCAATTACAAAGCACAGGTCTGATAAATGGGTGCACTGATCAATAGATACAAAGGAGCACAATAAACATGATAAATGGGTTTCATCTTCTTTTATGTTCATTTAATAGCACTTCTGCTCTTGTGAACAGTGCTTCAAATCATGCTATAGGAGTGTAAGTGCACCCATCCCAGTGGTGTCCTTTGCTGTACCCCAGAGGGAGAGATTGGAGTCTGCATGAGGGAGGAGGGGGCCCATCACTGACAGGAGGTGCTCCAAGTGCCACTCTGCCATTGGGGACTGCTCATGTCAAAGCGCTGCCATTGTTCTTACAGACCTAAAAATAAGAATTTGAAAAAAGTTTTTTTTCTCTTCACTCCAACATTCCAACATTCGGCTTCAAATCAAGTATCACCAGAATAAGTCTTTCACAATCTGAACACAGCAGTGAGACGTGTTGATTACCTCCAGAGATACAAAGGTTTGGTGAGGATGTGGTGAGCTCCAAACAGGGGCAGTGTCAAAACATGTGGACAAGAACTCCAGTGGATGACACAAGAGATACTGTGTATAGTATGTTAATAATATTAATAAAAATACTGTATGTTTAGCCTTCATACATAGAAAAATACCAAATAAAAAGGTGTAATACATTATTTTAAAGAACATTTAAACATCAAACAAATCAACCTAAAATAAATATTCTGTTCATGTGTGTTTTTGAGTTTAATTGTTCTATGTAACTTTTCTGGTGGTGTTGGTGGAGATTCTGCCACCTTTACCTTGCACAGCAAAATGAATTATGAGTTCACAAATTCATGAGAATTTGCTCCCACTATTGAGATTGGGTCTGACTTACCAGTGGAACAGAGACTGGACCAATCACAGGGCAGCATTGTGGTTTGAGAGGAAGGTGATGGACGTAGTTTGCCCAATTTGAGCGAAAATGCATACTAATTTGTTTTTGGAAAATGTGCTGAGGGAAGGATTGTGTGGATTTGTGGATGGGAAAGAAATCTGGATTTAACAAAATTCATTTATGCTAAAATTCATTAATGCTATACTGTGGAGCATTCCAGGCAAAGCAACAACATCTCCATGGAAACAAGCAAATGGCAAATCCTCCTCCAGAAAGAGTCCTCAACACTACACCACAGTAAATCAGATAACAACAACATGCAGTTTATACATTGGTAACTGCAGTGATCTATTGCAGTCATTCCTGTCCAGAGCTCCACTTTGCTTCTTGTGTGTTGCTCTTTGTGACGTTCAAAAGCCCCATGCCATCAGTCACTCAGATTCAGTCTCAAAAAGATTAAAGACTACTCCCAACCTCTCCTACATACCACCCACCAGGACACAGGGAGGGGAGGTGGGATCTCTCATTCACAGAGTGCAGAAGAAACACAATGTTCTCGCACATGTGGGCAAACCAAGATGGCGTCTGTGCACTTCATTAGCAGCATCCTCCCAGAGAGTTAGATCTCCACAAACCAGTGTGTCACCCACAGCCTGTCACCTGTCAAGTGCTTCTCATCGGCAGCTCAGCAGGTCGCAGCGCACCCCTCAACCAAAACCACACCCTGTCAGACTGTTCTAGGGCACTGTGTTCTGCCGTTGTGTCCTTGGGCAAGGCAGTCAGCTTAAGTGAAAGGATGAACCTACGATTGTAAAGCAAATTTGAATACCTTGAATAGTAAAATAGTAAACTATAAGGCGCAAGAAAGGTTATGATATATTTACTATTTCAAAGTGGAAAAGAAAATAGGATTAATGGAAGCTAATGCCACTGATTATAACTTGATATTTACAGATTTCCCAATGGAGGCAATAGCACACACATCCGTTGCCCTTCTTAAAGGTCAAAATCATTATACCATTATAAACTTGGCACAATATCATTACACATTATTACACTTACACTACTTAGCCTTGAATAAAGCAATAGATTAGAAAGTAAAATGGATGGGCAGCATGTCAGAAGAGAGACACATTACATTTGGTAATTTCAACACTGTCCTACATTAAATTTCATTGTAAAACTTAAGTCATTACAAATTTTTGAAACTTATTTCAAACTGTTTTTAAAAAATTGCATTTGCTGTACACAACTGGCTCTTCAGTGTACAAACCCCACCTCCCTCTTTTGCCATCAGGACATTCATGTTACCACAGCGACAGTGCAGGTCAGAAGTCACTGTTCATGTGGAAAGAGCAGAGAGCATTTTTCTGTGAGTGCCACAAATAAGATGGCACAGGGCTGGAGAGTGGACGGGTGAGGTCTTTTATCTGCCAATCATAATTATTTTTACACAGAAGGTCAAAACCTAAACCACATATATAATAAAAACAAAAGACAACTACAGCATAACTATGATTTAATTAAGGACAATTTTGAGCTTATATTGTTGTCTTCTCATCAAATACCTGGAGTTGTATTTTGTTACATCCATGAATCCAAAATCATCTTCTTCATTTAATTCAAGAAATTTAAAGAGGTTTAAGGAGATACTCTAATAAGTGTTTTCTAAATGGCATTGTTGTGATTACCAATGCAAGATGCTATAGCAAATGTCTTCTCCTGTGATGACAGCCACATTCACATTAATAGTCCATCCTATTTACAAGGGAATGTGTCGTTCTATATTCTTGCAGTACAAAAGAGAGTCCTCACTTTACTCTTTACAAATCATTCGGAGGCAAACTATTTTTTGCAGTGACTTCTGAGACACACGCCGCTGCTCTGTCTATTTCACGCACTCTTGACATCAAAAATACAACTACACAAAATATTCCCAAGCAAGAATGGATTGAAATGTAAAATACAGACACACATTTTCTTCAACATGAGACTCAGAAGAAAAGCACATCATGTCTCCAATGGGAACATGCCCAAAGTCAAGCTAATAAAATAGTACTTTAGTAAGAGAAGAGAGTTTTAATTAAAATTACCCTAAAAAGTAATACATTGTCTTTTGTAGGCTGCAAAGCCATGTTTTCTCCAATACTTGCATGGTTACTTAGGTTTGCTTTTGTGAAAAGTAGAAACAACATGATTATTGTTGGGAAATGAACTTGCTTGCATGCTTTATACAATAGTGTAACAATGAAAATGTTGTTGATAATTCCACTTAAAGTTTCAGGTGACTGGTGGGGAGTCACATGTGGAGTTGTCTAGTGGTACTGTTTGGCTCCCCTCACTATATATACCCCGCAGTATCAGGACTTCCACAATCTTAGGTTAGGTCTGGACCAGGTGGAAATGTAAAATAAGCGACATGTTTGAGCATGCCACCGCTGGATGCTAGAAAAATTGTAATTCTGTTGCTAACTTCAAAGAGATCTCTGTTTCACAAAACACTTCTCAAACTTAAAACATAAACAAAAAGACAGTCAAATAAAAGTCAGTTCACCTGTATTTACAGTGAACATAGCTATATGCTGATGATAACAACAGTAATACCTTGCACTTTACAGGCTAATGGAGGCCTCTCAAAGAGCTGAACTAGCCATTATTCATTCACATCAGTGGTGACTTCTTTTGTAGCCACAGCAGCCTTGGGGTAGACTGACACAAGTGAGGCTGCCAATCTGTGCCAGCAACCCTTCAGACCACCACCAATCACCTGCACACACCAGATTCATATAGCTAGTTGGGTGAAATGTCTTGCTTAAGGGCACAATGACAGAACTTGGACTACTACTGCATAACAAAAATGCTTGCAAAGCTACTCTTGCTAAAATATTAAAAGCAGTGTAAAAAGATGTGCGGAGAAAACTGTATTTATAAACATAAGATGTCTTGGACAGCATGTCTTGTGTAGGATTCAGTACAGTGACAGAGAAGCGGTCGACCTTCTCCAAGTGTCCAGTGATTACCGATAACGGCGGGGTGTTGGCCGGCTGACCTGCTAATCAGTCAGGCCAGAGAGGGCACTCTTTCAGAACAAGAGCCTATCTTTAGTGTAATTAACCACAACACAAAGTGGATAGCAGCTCAACGCGGTGATTGCAGTGCATGTTGGGAATTCACAGGTAAATAATAGCCTTATATCTGTGCAGTGACCTGTGCTTATTGGTGCTGAAAAGCTCTGCCTCTGTTGTTAATGTCCACTCCAGTGTGCAGTGTTGGAAACAACATTATTTTATCCTCACCTGACAACCTCAAAAACCACATCGTAACCTGATAACTTTACCTGCTCAGGTCTGTAGTGACTCAAAGCTGGGCCAAATCAATAAACAGTGGCCCAAGGAAGATCGCACTGTGGCCTTCAAGCAGCCGCGTCGCAGCCGTGGGGGATGTGGAGATGTGACACCCACACTTTTTGGAGCCAGCTGATCTAACACCCACACTTTATTTCACAAAATGGGTGTGAGAGGAGGTCAAACTACAGCATCTATGTAAAACTTTGAATAAGTTGATTTGAGATCTACATGGTCTCGCTCTCTTTCTCTCTCTGCCGACACAGTCTCTCACCCTCTTTCTTGCTCCCTCTCTCTCCCTCTCTCTCCCAGCTTAGGCACACACACACATACACATTAGGGGGCGGGTCCGCTGGTTTCTCAGCACTGGACATGAGGATGAGAGTCCTAATGTAGAGACAGCGTGACATAGAGACGTGTCCAAGCTCCATTTAAGTTTTTGAAGTATCCAGAAAGACCCGGGAATCAAAGAGAAACAGCCAAAGGAATCACTGAGAAACAGCTAAACTCTTCAAACCCAGAGTGGGGCTAAATACATGATGCAATGTGCGGAGTTTTCCACACATGTCAATCATGTTTACTTTGAAAACTACTAAAACAGAGATATTTTCTTCCCAATAAGCAGTGAGCTGGCTGATTGAAGACTGGATCTACCAGAACTGAACCAGGACATATTTGTTTTTTATCATTACATGATATATTTTTATTTTTGGGAACCTACTTTCTGTAAACCTGTATAAATGCAATTAACTTTCCATGTAGCCTACTGTCATCAAAATAAAGCTTTCACATTATATATTCAACAGAAAAGACCTCTTATTTGCAAATCTATGGCTAAATTGAAAATAATATCTCAACAATTAAGGCTTGTTGGGAAACTGTACCAAACAGGTTATTACTCTGTAGGAGCACTAGAAGGACCACCAGAACTATACAGGACGGAATGCACAAACACTTTCTGGTATACCTAATAAAGTGGCCAGCAGGTGTCAGTGAAATACAAAATCATATTACCAGAAATAGGCACAAACCAATTAGACATAAGTGATTATGTCTCCACTCATAGCAATAGCTTCTCATTTGCCTCACAGACTGCAAGGCTCTGCAGCTGAACATAATTGAAAATGTCTCATTAAATAATTATGAGATTTGTAGAATGGTGTTTATGGTATTATTGTCCACTGCATTTGGATGGTAGATAATGACTGTGATGTAAGTCAAAGGAAGATGCTAATTGCAAGATTGTAGCCTTGTAGTTTTTGCTTGGAGAGAAAATAACTATTGTTTAATTAATAAAGAAGCTGCCCACGGGCATAGTGCCAAACTGCGCCTACAGCTCCACCAATCACCACTAACCAAACAATTACATTTGCAAAGAAATAAAACAAATGAAAATATTATTTACATTATCAGCAATAACAAGCTGCACAAAACTGTAAATGTGTTCATAAAAGATTGTTAACATTTGACTGCATGCATTTTTCAACAGTAAGCATAGGCCTGTGTGCTGAGCAGAGGAAAGAGTCTCCCTGAAGGCGGTGCGAGGTATCATTAAGGATTACAGCGGCTGACAGATGTGTCAATATTTGTGAGGCTCTTCTCAAAGCCATGTCAGATCCACGTTTAGCATGAAAGAAGCATGTTGGCCCCCAGGACATGTCTTGTGTCAGCCGTTTACTTGATAACACAACTTTATATTCAGTTCAGGTATATCGCCCTGTCAAATTAGAGACTGTGACTTTTTTACTATTACTTATAGTCACAACACGTATATACCAAGACATTACACTGCAGATATCAATTGGGATTCACCATACAGTAGGTTATATTTAATTTATGCTTCTACAGACAGATCTGTGTTCTCCTGCTCCAGCCACCAACCGCAAACTGAACTCCTCAAAGTAGCAGCTCCAAGATAATTCATTGAAAACAGCACTAGAAATACCATATTCCCCATAAAACAATTTAAGATCTTATGATTTATTCAGACTCTCATACACCCGAGATTTGCTCTGTTTGGTTTTCATGTTGAGATTGCAGTGTCTTTTTTCAGCTCTTGAATGTGAACTTTTGCACCATATTGTTTATTCATGGAGCAAAAACGTGACAAAATCTTCTCTTTCTGAGGGTGCATACCTCACAATAACTCGAGAGCACAGCACTCGAGTTATACTGTAGTAAATGCATCACTGTAGCAAAGGACCCTTTGGTGTATCTTAAAGGGGTATCCAAAATAATGATCTGAAATGTTTAGTTCACTTTCTCTGATGCAGATAGATCTGTATTTTTGAAAACATTTGTGGTGTACAATACTAAGTACTCTCTACCAAACTATATATATGAACATGAACATGTGAACATATGAACATGTCACATCATATTTTTCACTGAAATAGTTCAGTTTATGTTTAAATTTGTTTAAATTTATGTGTAAATGCATTGTTGGTAGATTAATTTAAAATCCAAATCAAATACATACTTCTAGTTCTTTTTTTGTGGAAGGGGGGATTACAGCTATCCATACACTTTCTGACTTCTACTCATAGTTTTACAACCATCCACTCACATTGTAGCTCATAGTGAAATCTATTTATTCATTTGCTATATGACTTATGAGAAGGAAAAAAATCTTCAGTATCTACTTTTATATCTACCTCTGGTCAAAATGTTGTGTTTTCCTCAACTGCTTTATTGTACCCTGTGATGTGCAAAAACAGTCCAAATACAAAATACTATTACATTCAGCCCCACAGCTATACTCACAAACTTCAAACACAGCAGCCTCCATAGGTCAGCACTTGGACAAAGTGCTTCAATTAGGAAAAAGAAACAGATTCTAGTTCAGTCTACAATGGGCCGGAGGAGACTCTCTCACCCACACATCACTGTTATCTCCGGTCCTACAGAAAAGCACATGTCGCTTGCAGCCTTTTCGTAACAGACTTGTACAATTGGCACGGCCTGTTTCAATCATTACTCCATACAGTAACAGTGAACATTAGCATCTTTTCCTTGTCATTAATGATTGTTGTAAAGCATCGTCCCATCTGTTTGGTTTTATGTGCTGTTTTATAGGCTGCAGCTCTATGGCTCGTAGATGTAATGATTTCAAATAGGACCGCGGGCCAAGTGTTGAATTAATGCCAACGCCTCAGCAGCAGCAGGGAGAGCAACACGCTGTAGCCCTCTGACAGCTGGAGACTGGGGGAGGATGATGCATTTGCTGGACACTTTATTAGGTACACCAATAGGCCTCTGCTACTGTATGTATCCCATGCCCTAACTTTCACTGTGAAATTACTCTAAAAATACTGCTTATTTTATTTAAAGCTTCACTGTGTAACTTTCTGGAGGTGGCACATCACCTTCATGGAAATATAATATGTAAGTAAAACCATACTTGTACGGAACATTCTCCATGGAGACGATAAGTTTTATGCCATACATGAAGACAAAGCAGGAAGTGGACTCCCCCACAAGAAAAGTTACATAGTGCACCTTTAAGTCCTATACTCAAACTTCTATTATTACCGTATGTTACTATCCTATTATGTTACTACAATAAGATTGTATTTATATTAAAAGTTAAACTGTTCAAGTCATTTCCCCCATGAATCAATAAAGTTTGTATGTCTTTTCCATCCAAGTCCAATAAAAAGTGTACTTTTTATTTTTACTTTTATTTATTTTTATGTTTTCCAACTTAAAAATAAAAAAGGCTTAAACTTAAAGCTAGCATCTATAATTAGACTGGCTCACCAATCCCTGTTGTATTCTCACACGTCACCACTAGATGCTATCTACGTTACTTCTGTCTGATACTTTGCCAGCTTTGGCCTGAAGAAGACCAGAAAGCACAGGTGAGCCTGAACAAAGGCCACATGAAGGGAAGGGGTAGAGGGGGAACTGGTTTCACATCTGCCATCTACTGGTGGCATGTTCATTCAGGAAAGCTGAAAAACATTTTATTATGTTTATATAAAGCTGTAAATGATATCATCGCCACTTTATTGGGTACAAGGCCTAATAATAAAGGGACTATAGTGTGGGAGTATACACAGAATCAGCTACTGTACTGTTGCTGTGCCTTACTGATCCTTCCATTTACAGTCTGTCCCTGAGACCTGAAAGCCGTCAGCAGCCCATGACAATGACTTTAGTGTTCTGCAGCTTCAGTAAGGAGTGATTCAAAGAGACCTTCTACTAAACACTGCTGCGTTCAGAGTGTATTTTTTCCGCCTGGCACACAGTTGCAGCTCTGCTCGGTTCTGCTCCGTGAATGGACTGGAGCCATCAAAAGATCTGACTTTTAACATCTAAATTGTCTACAGAGAAATGCTATAATGAGATGCCATGGTAAGAAGACTGTGATAAATCACACTGTCAACTATTAGTGTTACTATTTTGAAGACCCCATTCCATCTTAATATTGAATTATTGAGTAAAATAATTTGTGTCAAGTGTATTGTAATTGTATATTATGAATTACACTTTATTCAAACATTTCTTACATTCTCGTTAACAGTAGTGAGATATTCTGAATTCGAAATCCCTTTCAAAATGTATTCAACAGTCAAATCAAACAGTCGGGGAGTTACATTTTCCCAATATAATGAATAAATTGTAGTTCTGAGCTGTTTTATTAAAATCTATCGTGCAGTTCCTAATTTTACTCTGAAGTACCATGTGGGCCAAAAGCTATTTTCCCATGCATATTCAGACTGGAATACAAGGACAGAAATGGCACCCCATTTATAATCCAATGAAAAATCACCTATAAAAAGTAGCAGATAAAGAATATGATTCATAAGTACATTTCAGAGAGAGTTGAGGATGCCACTGCCTCTGCCTCACCATTATCAGGTCGGGTCTGGCCTTGTAGCAGGGCCCGGAGCTCCCTGAAGGCAGCTCTTGCCCACAGCTGGGCCCACTTGACATGGAGATGTAATCTGTGTCCTGGGGAGAAACACCAAGGCAGGCACATTTTGTTTTCTTAACAAGACCCTGGCACCGATTCAAATAAACAAGCCAGCATGCACAAGTTACAACTCACACTCCCATTGCACTGAGCAGATAATGTGGAGGAGCAGTTTCCAGACAATGTAAATGTAAAAAAAGACAGTAATTCTTTCCACTAAGGAATAGCACAAATTGCAGATGTGGGTGGGAGAAATGTTAGTAAATTCTCAAGCAGCTTCCACAGGCGTAACCTATTTAGGGTCAAAAACACATGCAGGAGATACGAAAAATAATAAAACAGTAATGAAGGGGTAGAGACGCAGCACTTGCAGAGTGTCGTTACATAACTAAAAGGCCTGTCCAAATCCACACCATAGGGACTATTAAAACCAGGGAGAAGAGTTGAGCTGTAAAATGGTTAGAAGACCTGGGAGAGGGATAGAGCACGGACAATGGCAATGACCTGTTTTTAAGAGGATATAAGTCTAGTAGCTACTTCTTATGGCACTATTATGCTTTTGTCTTTTCTAACCAATATTAAAGGTGCACTATGCAACTTTTCCAGTGGAAAGTCTGTAACCTGCTTGTCCCCATGGGGATGTCATGACCTTCCCTAGAATGTTTCCTGTCATTAAACTAATTTACCTTGCATTTATTTAGTTATTAATAACATGCATTCTTACATTGAGCGGGGTCGCCTCTACACAGATCTGACCACCAGATTGTTTCCATGGAGACAGATAAGTTTAATGCCATATTGTGGAAGATTCTTGACAAAGCCGTAACATATCTATGGAAATAAGCAGGTGGTGTACCCTCCATCAGAAAAGACAAGATAGTGCTTTGTCAGTCTCCCCCCAGTCTCCTCTAACATCTAATCGCTTGTTATCCTGACACTTGACTGAACTCGGAGATGATGCCATGACTGATGAGCAGTTCTTTTTCAAAGCAAAGGGGTCATCCAATTAGAGCGAATGTAGACAAGGTCACAGTGCACACAAGCACCTGCACATACACAATGAAGGCTGTACCAGCGGACAGCGGGACATGTCAGTATACAAAAGGAAATCAGAAAACTTCAAAGTTATTTTGATTTCGAGAGACACAGTAGGAATAGTAATTTCACTGGCACACACAACCTTTGATGTTTCTTCTCTTATTTTTTTCCTCCCCTGAATATAATGAGGATCTGGACAATTCAAAAATGCCTGTGGTGAGGACCCGGGACACATAAGAAACATATAGAGATAGTGGACATAACTATTTTAAGTCAGGGCTTGCACTTATATTGGTGCATGCATTGGGCTATTGTAAATTGTTGAAAGTGGTTATAAGATGTTTAATTAGGGTGTATAGGGTGTACTTGGATGTATAAAGGCCTATGCTGAACAGACAACATTGAGATCACGGACAGTCCTCCATCACTAAATATGGCTATATCATGCCTGATAATAGCTTTTCAGAATAACCCCCTTTATTGATTGTGCAAATAGGGGTTTTGCGGCACATAAAAATGAATCACGTATATAAACTTCAGAGCGCAACAATGAAACAAGCAGGACAAACATAACTGTATTATAATGAAACATTGCAGGAGACTAAAACACTCACCAATTCAATCGGTTTCTTCAAAACAAACAATGCACAATTATCTTATTCAATTGGCATCATTATTATAACGATCTGCTCTCCACCTGCCAGACATTTGACAGCCCGTGCGTTTAGGAGACAAAGGACCGCCTCTGCCAAAAGCGCTTCACTGTCGCGCCAACGCAGCTGTGAGCAGCATAGTACCACATTCACACGACCTGTATTTAGACAACACATCCCAGCACAGGGCCGCTGCGAACACTCTCAGGGAATCACAGAAAAAGAACAAAGCAGCGCACCTGTCCTGACGCAGACACATAGAAGCAAATACCTATGGAGCAGGGACCAGCCCAGACGCATGCATCTTCACAAACACACACACACTACACGCGCTCATTTGTCAGCGCACTGCGGAGTACAAGCAGCCGCTCCGCACGTCATTTATCTGTTGCTGCCACTGGCGTCTGCGCACAATATGGAGCTGTAACTGGCAGGCTTCTTCAGGTCAGTGCAGGAGAATAAAGAGCAAACCTGTATTCATATCTGTAGGGCAAAAGTAATTAGTAAAAAACTGCCCGTCCCAACTAGTCACATTGACCATTAATCTAGACTGTAAAGAGCCCACACAGAAGTGTTAAATTACAAACATTTTATTCATAGCATTACAGCGCTCCATTCACAGCTGTAAAATAGACGTTGTATCAGTTTACACCTCCACAGAGCGTGAAAAGGAAAAATAAAGAGTGGGACAATCTTATCGAGAATGATGAGTCCAGTTACTGGGATAGAACACAAGCTGGTTCCTCTGTATCCAAAAAAAAAAAAAACCCAAAACACCACATTCTGGAACATCTGGACCAATTTAGACAGACTTTCTTAGCTCATTAACCCACTCTTTCTCCAACAAATGTGTATTAGCTTCGTCTATAAAAAGCTTTTTTTTTTTTTTTTTTTACATTTTTTACAAAGAAGAATCTAACTACAACACAAAACGGTCCATTTTTACATTACAAACAAATACAAGATATTTATTGGCAAAAAACAATACATGAAAGTGCCAACAAAACAAAAACAAAGATGGTGTCTGCTACTGGTTGGCCAGTTTTCTGATGTTCATAATCAACCTCTTGCTGTACTCCTTGTGATCCACAGGTTTCACTTCCATCACAGTGGCTTTGATCCTGGACTCATCCTGCATTTAAAGACAAAAAGGGAGCTTGAGGTGAATACAACATACCATGAACAATATCAACAGTAGCCATGATACGACGAGTTTAGATGAAAAACAATAGATACAGATTGAGCAGCAAGTTGCAGGTGTGTTGGTAGAACATGAGCCTGGTGTTAGCAACCAATGCATGCTCACGGCGGTGCCAGTGGCAGAGAAAAGTGAGCCCACACAGAGGCCTCTTCTGTGGGCGACGCGGGTACAGCCTCTGGCACAAATCCACACTTCCTGCTCACACTCCTAGTCCAATCAGGCCTTATATGGGCTTCCTCCAAAAGTACTCAGAGGCCAACTCAGACCCCAGCTAAGATATGACAGTGCCCTTTGTGAAAACGCTCAGGTAACTCATTGTCCCGTCACTCAAACACAAACGACAGCTTTGTAATCTGTCATCACTGTCAAGTCCAGTTAAGTCATTGCCAAAGAGCTGGGAGGTAAAATTATTTAAAAGCATGATTCATGTTAAACAATGTGTCTGCAAATGTTACTGTTACTTACATTATATGTTTCTAGCTTGACTCTACTGCGGAAGATAAAGGTGTTGAAGTTGGCTTGTTGAAACACTTCGTCAAAGGCAGCTTCATTCTAAAAGAGCAATAGGAATATTAAGCTTAAAGACGTGACGGTTTTATTACAATTTATTATGACTTTAAAAAGATCCTATATTATTACACAAAATTGACTCTTGTGAGCTTTAAGCCATGTTAAAATGTTACCTCCTCAAAAAACATACCTGGAGTTGTGTTTTGTCTCATTCACACATGTTTGAGTAATCCTTTATTATTAGTCTGCCTACAACTTCAAAGCTCAAAATGCTGTTCCACCTTGTTTGGTTTGGTATGGTATGCTTTTATTTGGACAGGGACAGTGCACAACAATACACTGACCTTAAAAATAGGAAAGATGTATGGTGCCAGGTTATAGCAAAAATACTAAGCACAACAATCACTGACCTTAAAAATAGGAAAGATGTATGGTGCCAGGTTATAGCAAAAATACTAATTTCCACCTGTAGTCCCTGGACAGGCTGATGTTAAGAGTAACAGTTTAGTGTAGATGTATGTACCATGTTTACAGGTTTTTCATCCATCTAATACAA
The DNA here is from genome assembly GCA_000787095.1 of Periophthalmodon schlosseri. Lineage (NCBI taxonomy): Eukaryota > Metazoa > Chordata > Actinopteri > Gobiiformes > Gobiidae > Periophthalmodon > Periophthalmodon schlosseri. The sequence continues at coordinate 34,177 of KN478407.1, forward strand.
CACATCTCGCCCCTCAAATATGCCATTTCTAAAAACATTCAGTTTACACACACACACACACACTCACTCACTCAATTTCCGATATACAAATTCTTTCTTTCATACACATTCACTAATGGGCGCAAACTTGCTTTGATATTAGCCATTTCTTTGTCACATGTGCAAACTTTTGAAAACTTGTGCATGTTATAATCTCATTTGGCAAACTATTCCATTGACTCATAGCAACAATGGAGTGAAAGAGGTCCTACATTTTGGAATGCTGCACTCTCCTCTGGAGGTCGCCCTAGTGACTCGAGTTGTGATAACTTGTAAAGGGTAGCTGTTGTCATGAAGCTGTAGTTTACCTTTTGTTCAGTAGAGATTGGCAATTCCACGGCTGAAATGTGTTTTCTGTTTGAAAGAAGAACCTAAATTTGTAGGGTTTGAATGTACGTGTGAATGAAACAAAACAACTCTGAGTATGTTTCTGATGAGGAAACATTATAACATAGATCAGAAAACAACATAGTATGGGCTCTTTAAAAATCAATACCTTTTTTGGTTGCTGGTGTGGAGCCACAATAAACTGAAATAAAGACTTGTGCCCAGGTCATTTCCTAAGGGCAATATTGTATTTTCTCACCGATTCTTTGAGCTGTCCCAGGTAAGCCGCATTCTGGCCCAAAACTGCTTCTGCACTTTCCTGGAAGCAAGTCACCCACTGGTTGTCCCCATAGTCTGCAATGTTTGCCTGCACCAAAGACAAACAAATGAACAACAATGCACAAAATGCTTTAGTCGGGCATTTTACAGTATCTCGGATGTATCCAATACCACACTTTAAAATACTTTAGCGCAGCCTAGCAAAAGCCTTGTTCCAGAATGCTGCTAATGCAGAGAGCGGCAATAGAAACAGCTACAAATTAAATAAGCAAAAGCAACATTTTGGAGTCAGACCACTATTGTGCAAATGCTGAATAGGCTTTATCACATTAGTGTTTTTGGCAATATCTTTCTAATGAAACCTCTGTAATTTATCCTCTGCACTATACTGTATTTTATTGAGCGAGCCTGGGCGATGCTCTAACTCCAGTGTCAGGCGATGGAGTGCAGGCGTAGCAGAAATGCTGAATATAGGTGTCACTTACAGAAAGGATGAGGCGATACTTGAAGTTGGGGAACTCTTTGTCACACTTCTCGCAGCGGAACATGCCATTCTGCTGGTCCACCACTTTCTTATTGCAGTCTTGGCTCGGGCATGCTTGGTAAAGGCAGTTTTCCTTTCGCAAGTACACTATAGTTGCAATGCAGGTGTAATAATCCGCCTTTGGACAAATGGGAAGAAAATCATTACAACACCAAACAGGCAGAGAAACAAAAATATGAAGGTGAAGACTGCAATTAGCATGAGGGAAAAAAAAAAAAATAATAATAATAATAATAATAA
>KN478407.1:35663-75022 GCA_000787095.1 Periophthalmodon schlosseri
AAGGTTAACAGTAATCTACCCCAATCTCTCATACATATGCAGACTACCAAGCCGTCTGCCTGTCACAAACAGGTGAGCACTGCAGAAAAAAACAGCCTTGAGAAAAAAAAAATCTTTCCTGAGCATGTTCTCAATGTTTAAGAGCTGAAGGGGACATTAGGTACATTTCTCACTACTACTATATGGAGGACCAAAAATGCCATCACTGGAAATAAATACAAGAATAAATGTTGGAATGTATTCAATTAAATGATGAATAAAAATGTAAATAAAAGCATTTAAACATTAATGCATTCATCCTGGGGATTAAAAAGTGAAAATACTATTGTTTTTACATTTCTGTGTTAAAGTATCCATTTCTTAATTTATTTGTACGTGTGTTTATTTTTACTTTTATTTTACTTTTTTTATATACTCATTTATTTCCAATTTTCTTTGTCATTTAAATGTGAATGAGTGGGCAGAGCTGACTGACAGTACGTTGGGCTTGCAGGCAGCTGCTTCTATTTGGGACGCTGCTGCAGCAAATACCAGTAGTAGTTGTACTAGTATTTGAAGTAGTAGGAGTAGTATGTGAAGTAGTATTACCATTACTATCGCAAATACTATAGCTATATACTATATATTTGCAGAAGTAGCAGTAATTGAAATAGTTGTAGTATTTTAAGTAGTAGTATTTAGAGTAGTGTAAATAAATATATGTAAAAACAAAAAAAAAAAAAAAAGACAAAAATAAATGTTTAAATAATTGTAAAATATATATTTTAAAATAAATACACGTACAAATAAATGAAGAAATACAGAAATGTAAAAACAATATTTTAGCTTTTTAATGCCCAGAATGTATGCATTAATTAATGCATTTATTTATCATCATTTAATTGAATACATTCTAACATTTATTCTTGTATTTATCAACCAATTATGTCATTTTTGGTCCTCCATGCTACTACTGCTGTCCCCCCAATGCAAAAAAGTTGTGGCTCTGCACATGCAAATCTTTCTTTAATCTGCATCATTTTCCAGGCTTGTTTGAAAGATTCAAATGTGCCATTAAGTATTTTAATGCAGAAATTGGAATTTTGGAAGTTTACATTGGGAATAAATATTAAGAGCTTTCCAAACATTAATTCCCAGGCAGGCAGTGCATAATATTTCCACCTGAAAACTGAAGGCACCTGTTCTGTGAGCAATTGGTGATCAACCCATCAGTGAAAGCATAATGTTAATGTAATTATATGAACAGAGGAACTGCTCAAGGCTAAACCAATGGGTAATGAGAGTCTCACTGTAATGAATAGGAAAATTGCATATTTAACCATTAAAAGCCACATGAGATATAAAACTTCATACTCAGAGGACAATGGGTCAGATTCCAAGTGCTTGTGTAGAGTAGTCTTAAACTGCTTCTACTGTGGCTGCCATTATTTAACAAAAATTGCTGGTCTGACAACATATTCTCCCTGTAGTCCAATGAAAATCAAATGTCTCAGATTTTAACCACCGCACGAGTATACAACGAGCAGTCGACTTCCGCCCAGGGGTGATAAAAATTAATCTCTTGATTTTTGTGTGCATCTTGATAACGAACAATACTAAAAAGACATAATGAGTTTCATTAATGGAATACTAAGTCAATCCAACAGAAATGTGCCAATGTAGCTGAGGTTCAAGAATCAAACAAACGTGAAAATACCAATAAAAGTGCAGAAATATCATTTTATACTCTTATTTGGAAGTTTATATCTTTTTCCAATTTTTATTTTTAATCAGCCATTTATTATAAATATACTTGCTATTAAAATTTCACATATCTTCAAACCAGTATTTGCAATATTAGCTTTTGATCATTTGCCCATCTCTACCTCTGCCAACTCCCAAAACAGAACCATGGATTTAAGTGAGCCTGGATGTATAAAAGCCCTTAATGACAGTACCAAAATGGAAAAGCATTGAGGAGCTGCCAGTGAAGTGTTTAATGACCTGCTTTGATTTAGCACAAACATGCTCCACAACCTCCTCTGCCTTTCCATACTCTTAATGAATGAAGTCAATGCAGTTTTCATTAGGATGAGATTGACCAGAGCGCTGCAGAAAAGAGGACAGAGCACCTATTTTTGCCTCTGTCATCCGCCTTTAGTAATGCAGTGTCAGACCAGCGTACAGCAAGGAGGCACCTGCTGTCAGAGGGGGGACAGGGAGCAGCACCCAAACTGAGACTGTGACACTAAGAGGTAGCATGCGGGACAATTAGGATCGTCAGTTTAGTAGGAGGTCCTGCAAGGGCTGACCTTTGACCCGCTGTATGAGACACATCAGGAGGTGCAGAGACAGGATCTTTGTCACTAGATGTACAGAAGGTGAGAGCTTAAAGTTAGAACTTTACTGCAGCGAAGCCAATAGATCCCCATCCAGAACACAGGGGCTTGTTTTTGTGCTACATCTGTGTAAAATGCATCACTGTTGCAAATCTCTAGTAGAAATGCTTAGGCTCATGATAAATGGATCACCACTTTTATATTAATACTTGTTAATATTTGACCAGATGTTGAATGAATTTAGATTTAGCTGTATTAAACCTACCTTTTCCCCATGCCCCAGGTGCTCCGTCTTCACATCTGAGAGAGACTTCCAGTTGGTGTTCCCTCCTCCTCCTCCACCCTTCACCTCTGTCAGAGACTGTGCATCCATGGCATGGCCCTCCTTGTCATACCTGGAGACAGAAAATATGTTCTATATACAGGATAAAGGCATCTGGGAGTCAAAACAAGCATAACCACATCTTGCCTGTAATTAGTGCAGTTTCACATATCCACAAAATTGGAGAAAAGATAAAAGACAAACGTGAGTTACAATCTGCAGAAACAAACCTTAAAAGACCATTAGTAAACCTGTGGCACATGAAGAAAGCTGGCTGAAGCTGACAAAGTGGAAGAGATTTAAAAGGATCAATGACACTTAATAATCAGGTTGCCAGGGGGTCCAGCTGTGCACAACAGGCATGTTGGAGGTGGATACAGGAGCAGTGTGGTGTGCTCTTATAGGCAGGAGATTTGCACATTATTGTTCACTGAGACTTGTGTAATAATCAGGCAGAATCCCTCCCTCAAACGTCACAGTGCTCTCTGGTGGCAGCAGCTCTCACAAGAACAATAGCTCGTTTTTAATTGAGTCTGCGCTGAGTGTGGTCTCGTCAATGTAAATGATTCAAATGTGAATAAACTCGTACGGCTGAGAGAGACATGGGAAAACCAAATAAATAAGCCCTCTACAACAGTGCTTCCCAAAGTAGGGGTTGGGAGGCACCGTGCTGTGAGTCACAAGATGACTTACAAAGTATCATTTTAAAATTATAACGCGTTTCTTAATAACAGAACATTATCATGAAATTTTAGATTGCATTTCCTTATTGTGTTAATCAAATCTAATGATTTCAGTAAAAAAAAAAAATCCAAACGTCAGTTTCATTTTGCTGTGTGGGTCCCAGGATGGTTGCATGGTTATTTTAATGGTCTCAGCCTGAACAGGTTGGAAGCCGCTGCTCTAATTCAAACACACATTTTAAAACAGCCGTTTATGCAAATAAAGACACCATCCAATACGTTCTGACCTGTACTGAATTCAAGTGAGCAAACCTAAAGCTCAAGGCCCAAATTGGAGGGCATTTCCCTGCCCCTTACCATTTCCCCAGGAAAGCCTTTCTTGGCTTTTCTTGGTTCTTGCTCTATAAAAAGTTTGATTATTACAGATTCAAACCATAAACTAGAAAAACATAAGTGTGAAGAGGAAAATTTAAAAAAAATGAAAAAAAGAAGAGTTGACTCCAAGTCAACAGCCCACCAAGTGACCAACTGCTCACTTGGGCAAGTCTCAAAAATCTGTACCAAAATATTATTACACAAGTGATTAAGTAATTTCCCTTTGTGGATCAGTAAAGTCAATCACATGATCAAGTCAACTGTTAAAGCATAAATTACCATTCTTCCCCTGTGGCATACAAAATGCAGCTCTCATCAGAGCAGATATCTCTGCTGCTGTCAACAAGGGGACAGAGACCGCTGGGTCCAAAAGGAAGAAGAGGAAAGCTCCAGTGAGTTCATGCTCTAATGCAGTGCTTCTCAAACTGTGGTGTGAAGACTTCTGGTCCTACTGCAGTTTTAGTCTCAGCTTTATATATGTTGAACCTGGATCAGTCCTGCTTTGGAGTCAGGGCTTGTCCTGTTTAAGACCTGGCTCGCACATAGCGAAATGATCCTGATTTTATCTTGGAAGACGATTAGGAAGGTAAAACGCATTTCCCAGATTAACAATGATTTCCATTTATATGTATTGCTGTGGCGAGGCGCTGCAATGTTGCTAATGGGCAAAAGTTAATCTTGATAATGAGAATCAGAGCATGCACTCTCACAACATGAGTAATGGAAACGGACTTTTACATCCTTAAGAGATGCTCACTTATGTGGAGGCAAAGCACTCACAATGAGATATTTTCTATACTGTGGTGTAAGATTCCCTACCAGCCTCGGAGCTTGTACGCCTCGGGGATGTCAGGATTGATCATCAAGGTGCTGCTGAAGGACGCAGAGAGAGACCTGCCCCCGAAGTCAGACAGCTTCGCCCCCTTGATCGCAACAACAGGTTGTCCAGTGCCATCAAATTTTTCAGCCTGTAGAGGACAATGCACAAATAAAGTCAATTGATTTGACAATCAATAAACTTTTAGAGGCCAATTTAGAAAAAGCTATGTGAAAGAAAGTGTGCAGCCTTCAGAGACACAGGATAATAATATCAACACTGACTTGTTTGGATTTGACATTGTTAACAAACTCTTGTGAGCTGTGGCGGCCCTTTCGGGACCAGAATTGTACACTAAACAAAGGCAACAATGCACTTGGTGTTAGAGGATAAGAAAGGGAGAAGCAAAACCAATGAAGTACTTAAGCACTACAACATTTATTTTTCTGTGTATTCACAACAATTCATTTGGAAAAGAGGAAACTAGCTGAATACTAGAGCAGATATATTTTTGAATCTTTATAATAGTATTTAAAAAACAACAGGTTCCACCTTGTGCCCCTTGTGCCATGTTTATACCCACCTCCTCTCCCCACAGAGTGACCGTCACCACCTTCCCTGACATGTCCATCAGGTTCAGGTTGCGCTTGGAAACTTCACGGTTTGTTTTTGTGGTGAGGCGAGTCACCTCCTCAACAGACTTACACACACCAATCACATCTGCACAGATCAAGAGAAAATATTAGTAGTATAATGAAAAAGGATCAGCTTCTAAACCATTTAATTATTATGTAAATAACAAGTTTATATAAATCCTACTTTGATTTCAGACCAGATGCAGTTTCTCAAATGATATAAAATTACAAACAGAATTCATAAAACGAATGGCTTGAGCCTGTGTACATCCCAATGAAACATTTACCAGTAAAAATAAAAAGTCTGCCCATGTGACTGTCAGCTGCAGTGGTGAAATGAAAGTAGGTTTCACACCATCTTACAGAATGGACGGGCAACACCCCCTGGTGGTACAATGTATTTATTTGAATGGTTTATTTTGAACCAGGACATTCCCATTTGTTTTGGACTGTTTTTAAATAAAGGAAATGAATCAGATTAACAGAAGATTCGACATTTTGTAATAATTAGAACTTTAAAATTAACCTATTAATTACTGTAGCAGTCCTCAATGTCTATTATTTCAATCTGATATATAAACAGGAAGTCTTCGATTCTTTGTTCATAAAATAAAAATAAACCAATCTTCAAATTCTTTTTGAAATGGTCCAGAGAAGCTTTTCAGACATCCTACTGCACACATTACCAACAAGCTCAGATTTGAGTTTCTTACCCAGGACTGAATCCTTTTCTTTCATTTCCAAGTCTCCGATGGTGACAAAGTCACACTGCACCATGGGCACGTCACAGCTGTCTTCACAGGGGATGATGGTAGACTCTCCGTTAAGAGTCATCTCATAATCATTCTTTACAGATGTATACTGTTTGTTGGCAATCTTCAGTGATGCTCTGGAGAAGTAGTAAACCTGGAACATAAATTTGGATAGAGCATGTGTTAATCAGTGAAATATTTACCTGAATGAAATGGTGCAAACAAGATAGGCCTTCAGGCCCTCAGTGAGGGAATCAGCAGCACTGGCTGTGCATAAGCTGCTTATTGTGTGCTACAGTGGTACCAGATGACTCACCGTCTCAGTGCTTTTGATTAAAGCCACTGACAGCCATTAACAAATCAGTGTGCAGCCAGTTCTGCCTTCAGCTAACCAAGACTAACTCAATCACTGGGAAAGGCCTCACCTTGCCAGCTTCAATCAGCTCATAGAACTTGTCCACTTCTTGGTTGAAGCCAGTGACTCTTATTTCTCCCTACAATTAAAAAAAAAAAATTATAGATACCATTACGCTAAAAAACATGAACTGATGCCACTTGGAAACTCACACTCTCGTCCACAATCTCCATAGAAAACAGTTTTCCATCACCGCGAGAATTGCTCCACGTTCGAATTGTACTTTTATTAGTAACTCGAGCACGAATGGTCCACCTAAAGTACACATCAAGAATTTTATTAACCAGCAGCCTTAATAAATTAAACTCAACAAGATCTCGGCACTCACTTTGACTGGTAGGGGTTTAGACTGGCAATGGGTACAACTTTGGAGCCTCCCCCGGGGGTGCTGGGCATGCTGGATAGGGGCTTCTTTCCCATGTCCCGATGGAAACCTCTGTTGACTAATTTTGGGAAGACAGAAATGCTGTGATTAATGGTGTGCAGAACCAAAACAGTCAGGCATATTATATACTTTATTCCTCATGCATGCAAGAGAACAAACCGCCGCCACCACCACCACCACCACCACTTTTGCAAGAAGTCCTAAGGTAATGCTTCCATCCAGGGTATGGTAATAGTTTTTTCATCTTTTTCTCATTTTGTAGGGATGCGTAAACCAGACTTTAGGCAAGATGACTCACACTTCACAGCTGAAGCAAAGTGTGTGGCAAAGTGTGACAAACTGAACTTGTAGAGCCAAGTCAGACTTTGAGAAAGATGCTTAAAAAGTGCTGCACACATTGATTTGTGCACCTCAACAGAATTACAGTTCAAAAGTGTCCACTTAAGACCTCATACTTGTGTCAACCTCTGCACTCCTGGTAATTACGCCCAGAGATCAAAAAGAGCATGGAGAAATGATTAAATAACTTTGCTGATGGGGAAAGTGCTGGTAAGAAGTCCAACTCCCTGGTGACAGATTAGAGGAGGAGAACCTGCTCCGACACACAGTGGAGACTGCAAATCCCCACTGACAGCCCCATCGCATGTCTCTCCTGGTACAAGTTATTTGCAGAGTGGGGAGAGGAGCTTATGAGAAAAGGCAGAAATAAGTCTCATCTAGTGGGGTTATTATAAAGTGATATACATTTGTAGTGTGTACAGAATCTGTCCTCTACTTAATAAAATTAAAATATGATATAAAAGTTGGCATGTTGACAGAATAATGGCAGGGTATCTTCTGTAATTTATAGTGGAATGCTGCCATCTGCTGGTGACATGCCATAATGTCACTCACCTTCATTATTGCTGTTCTGGGGCTGGAGTGGAGCGCGAGGGGCTGGATTTGACTGTGGTGGCTGCGGTGCTGCTGGTTTCTGACCTACAAAAACGTGTCCATTGTAAATAAATTAAGCCACAATTAGACTTGTGAAAAGACAATGTTCCTCAGGGAGCAGGTATTAATAATAAGACTAAAACTGATAAAATGTTTGATTTACCTTCAGTGTAAGGAACGGGCTCACCAATCTTCCCACCGACTTGATCCGCTGACTTTAAAACCTCTATTTCTAGAATAATAACTACACGCCTGCAAAGAGAAAGAAGTTGAAATTGAAAAATGCAGCTATAGAAAATGGAAAAGGAACACAGGTTACAATAATACAGCTGGTAATTGAGAACTTGCCTCCCATCCTTCAGTATGTTGGTGACGTGTCGCTTGATCAAACAGATGCAGTGTGGGGCCAGTGTATTGTCCTCAGCCATGTAGTTCAACTGGGTGCACAGCATAAAGGCTGCAGACACAAGCAAAAAAGTAATTAAAGAAAAATGAGTTGACAAGGAAACCAGATGCCTCAAAACAATGCAGAAACATAAACTTACAGGTCATGGAGTAACGACCATCACTCATCATGGCCCTAAAACGAGCGGGGCCACTTCCCCCGTCAATTTTGCGAATATTCTGTAAAGACAAAACAAATGTTTACAATAATGCTTACCATTCAAATGTATTTAGTCAGCGATATTGTGCATAATTGAGTACTTACCACCAACTGCAGCACAACGTCGCTGACTGGGTGTCCATTTGCTAAAGCCTAAAAATAAAATATAACTGTACGTCAGAGAAAAAAAAATGATACATTTAAAGTTACATTACTGAAATACATATTGAATAGTTTATGTGGCAAGTAATCCATCCTCTTTTCTCAACAAACGCAGACCAACCCGAACAATTCCATAAAACACCACAACACAACTGTAGCCTGTAAAGTACAATATTTCGTGTAGAAAAAAACTGCATTACCTCTATTGCGCCTTCTGAGAGCTTCATTATGTCTTTATCGTCGTATAAATTATCGGTAAAGTAAAGAAAAGTCGCTCTAAAAGCTCCGCGCTCCTGCAGCGGTCTCTAGTCAGTGTTTAGTGCGACTGGCGCCAACCACTTTGACAAACGCGCGAACCGCTGCACGCACGCTTCCTGTTTCCGGTCCCGCCCACTGATCGGGGGTCAGATATCTGCAGTTCTACGATGGATGAGTTCCACACAATGAGGTACAATTCCTACAGCACTTACTCCGGTAAAAAAAAAAAAAAAAATCTGTAGCTGATCTGGGGTCAGTTCTCCGTGTCTCACCGCCAATTGATTTGACCAATCATAACGTGAGGCTGCAGTGATGCCCTCACGTAAACAAAGCACAAGTAAGAATAAATGTTGAGAGATTATTTTAACTAGCATAAGGTTCAAGTGTCATATCATATGGTAAGTAATCACGCTACAACAGCCATTTGTTTTAATACTTCAGTTTAAATCATGTAATGACAGTCTGTAATTTTAACTTTACATAACATAAACCTTGACTACTTTACCAAAGCACAAAACGATACAAATGTGTTTACAGTAAATCCACATTATGCAAACAGACTGTTTGACAGTGGCATTTATTAGAAGACACAACAACTGAACATTGTGCACACCTGGCTCATATAATTCACAAAAAGAAGCGTATACTGAATTTTTTATCTGTCCGGATAGTAAAGTCTTAGTATGAATAATCAGATCAGGTTTTGTATTTATTTAGGTGGTCCTCCAAATGTACCCATGTAATTCTTGTCAACTGGGTATCCCAACTTGTCTCCAGGATCTGCTCTCTGGAGGATTGGAGCTCCAGGACTGGGGTTGTTGATGACACCCATGAAGACTGGAAGTTGAAGAGCATCGTTCACAAGGGCGATGAAGAACGGCTGGGTCAGGTGAAACACTGGGTTGGATGCCCGGGAGATGACCACAGTTGTTGCAGCGGCTGCTTCTGCCCCTTCCTCATTTATTTCTATAATGGACTTGTGCTGGACACTGGACACTAGCAGGGGGCCATCAGATATGTCAGCCAGATTGGGATTTCCAAACACATCTCCTAAACCTATAACAAAACACAAAACACATTTAGAATATAAAACACTGCAACTTTGATTATAGAAGAAATGATCAACTCTCACCCAGTTTTATGAAGACTTCCTGTAGTTCCTGGCTATACTCAAGCTTGAATTTGGGGATCTTCACCTGTACAGCTTTCTCGCGAGGCAGCCGCTCATAGATTTTGGATAGGTTTAATTTTGTAGCAATAGAAGAAATGTTGACATGGCCAGATACAGGCATGACCACAAGCAAGCTCATGGAGTTTAGGAACGGGAACCTTGCTACCTGCAGATATTATTATTATTATTATTATTATTTTACATTTTTGGGAAAAGCTGTAAAGAATTTGGATGTGTGAACAGTTAATAATTCCAAATTATTGACTGAATTACAGAATTTACCAATACATTATTATTATTATTATTATTACTGATTACATGATCAATGCTGTGCTGAGCTTTCTTTTGGTGAGTTATTTTAAGTTGTTAATAAGTTTAGACTAATACCTTACACAGTTCATAATACATAAATGGGCATTTTATGACATAAATTACCTGTGCCTCTAGTTCATTGTCAGTGAATAAACTCAAGGGATGTTTGGCAGCTTCCATAACTTCAACATCTACCATGCTGTTTTCATCCAGATAGAACACACCACTGGAAGTGAAACGTGGGTCGAACTGAGCTTTCCATTGTCCTGAAGAAACCAAAGCAAGGTTTGAAAATATTTTTATGTATAGTAGTTATAGAGACTTAAAGTTTGTCCCACCTTTAAAGTGGACTGCATTGATGAGCATAAGATGCATGTTTGGTGGTAAAGCCCTGAGGAAGTTGTTCATCTTTCCATTTGTGGCTTTGTCAACCCACTCATTTATCTGCTCAAGACTCTCCACAACTGCTGCATCTGAGCCATAAAACTGCTGGGATTTCTCAATAAATTCTTGCTTTGGCTCAAATCCTAAATCAAATGATACAATAATTAGAATTCATATTCACTTAAGAATCATGGAACTACTGACCTTTGCGTAAGAAGATGCGTGTGGCCAGCTGCAGGTCGATGTTTCTGAGCTGTGATAACACATGGCGGAGGGCCTGGTGGTAGCAGGGCAAAGAGTGGTCGTGGAGGTGGTGCATGAGAAGTTCCTCTGTCTCATTGACTGCACCTGTTTTGTAGTAACAATAACAGTAGTAGTAGCTGCTAACATTAGGTATAGCAATAATTATATTTACCTAAGGCCAGTTGAGAAAGTCCTAGTGCAATGCTCAGAGGAGAGATGATTATATTTGGTTGGTCTGGTGTCGTCTCCAGGTTCTGAAGAAGCTTCATGCCCAGTTTCTCAATGGCAGTCGCGATTTTCTTCCTCGATGAAGGACTTTTAGACAGACATCCATCTTCGTCTACCTCCTCTGTCATGTTTTCACTGGGCCCACTTGTTACTGTTGTTGTAATTACGGGCACTTCTGCAGTAACTGAATTTTCATTATCTCCTTCTACTACCTGAGAGCAGAGATGAATTAGTCTAAAATAACTTGGAAAAGTGGTTGTGTTGAAAATAATGGTAATTGTAAAATAAAAACCCTTTTGTCACTCAAAGCGCTTTACAAAAAAGGAACTACTCACACAGACATTTCAGGCAAGTTGAGTTAAGTTTCTTGCCCAACTCACTCCCACTAGGTGGGTGAATGCTCTACTAACAGTTTTACTGCTGCCAGTCATGGGAAGAATATTAAAGATGTTACAGAAGTTACAGAATACTGAATTGCATTGAAATGTATTTTCTAACATATTTAGTAACATGGTCCAATTAGAGTACCATATTCTGAATACTTTTCACACTGAGTTGCATTATATAAGTGTATATAAGTGTAGATGTGACATAGGGTTAAAATATCTTTGTTTGTTGCACCAACTTTATCACTAATTAGGAAAAAAATGTTTCCTACTGCACACACACTAACGTATATATAGTTTTTTCTTACTAATGAGATGCAGCTTGAGGCCTAATTTGCATGATCAAGTACCACCACATAGTCCTTTGATTTGAGAAAAGTAGACCTAACTGTATTCGTAATAACCCGAAATGAAGGTAGTAGGTAAATGTGTTGTAGTTACTTCGCAACACTGGTGGATTGAGTGTGTTGGGGAATATTTTAAATTGTCTGCTTTTTGCTTTGCGTTTTTTAAAGTCTTGAGTTTATTTTGCCAAATATATTCTGTTGTTATTATTTGAGAACCATTTATCCAACAAAGACCAGTCCTTTTTATCACTGACCTCTGGGCTGGGACTCAGTATCATGGGAGCCACCGTAGAAATTGATCCATTTTCAGCCACCTCAGCATTCTGCAATGTTTAAGAATTGCACAAGGTAATGACCACTTATCACATGATATATACAAAATAGTAAAATAAGAAATAGGTCTTACAATGGCTCCTATGCTGCAGATGAAGAATAACAGGAGTGTCAGACGAGGGTCCATGTCCATACAAATCTAAAAAAAGAGGTCACTGTCAGTTTTTTTATTTTAAATTCAGGTTCTTGTCTTGTTTTGTTTCTATACAAGTTATCTTTTGATCATTTGTACACTTGAGGCAGAACATTTTCATCCGTAGACTACATGTTACTGATTAAAGCTAAACCTTAATTAGTAGGCCTACATTTTGTGAAAGTAAAAAGTAAAGTAAAAATTTGTCTTTTGGTCTTTGGTAAAGCCTTTCAAGTTGATCTCCAGCACTTATTCACGTATAAATAACTTATATACTGTTAATAATTCTGCAGTCCAATCTATTAAATCTTACCTTGAATAAAAATTGAAAATTATCCACAGTTGTATCCAAAAAAGGACCCACTGCGTACGTATGGAACAATTCCTGAGAGTAAAAGATTGGCACTTGCTCAGCAAACAGTTAAATATCAACTTCCATTGATCGGGCCACGTTTAAGGGCCTATTTGTTTGTAAATGCAGCTAATGAGACTCCTCTGGGGTTAATGCTGAAGTTGACAATGCTTTTACACATATAAATGGGCAAATCACATGACGACTTAAATATTAGATAGGAAAGACTTAATTGCAAGAGAGATTTGAGTACTTTTGTGGTGAGGAGAGTTGTTATGCAAGTCCAAATGCCCATAAAAATGGTGGATGTTTCTGAACATCTACAGTATCAACTTATAAAATTATTATTAAAATTATTATCAAAATTATCCCAGGAGATAATAACTGCAAATGACACAACAGTACCAGTAATAAATGTCAACGAATTACATATTTAGTCTGCATCACATGACACTGACCAACCGGTGTGCAAACACAACCACGGACTTTGTCCAAACTGCAACACTTAAAAAAACAGAAAGCATGAACTGTGATGTATCTAACACATATGACCAATTTGTAACATTCAGAGACAATAAAATGTTATGGCAACCAAAATGTGTAAAAGATACTGAGCCTTTAGAATGATTTGCTTTTATTTAAATTTCTCCTAACTAAACTAAATATGTTCACATAAATAGGTAAAACAAATTGTGTTATTTGTTTGTTTCATTTAGAAGCAAGTGCAGTTGTTATATAGATGCTGGATACTACAAACTGTATGCAAAAATCATCACTGAGCCACACGTCTGTAATTAATTATATTCAAGTAGTTGTTTATTCATAGGTAAAACATTCATTAAAAAAGACAACATAAAAACAATAATACTTGTGCAATAGAAAACAACTGTGCATCTCTAACTCATTATTTGACATTTACCTGCAAGAAGCTTGAAGCCCCAGGAATGCACTGTTGAAAATGTGATTACAATGTATTTCAAACTATAAAATATAGAAATAAATCACATTAAATAAACATTACAAGGTTAATTTGATCTACAAATACTGCATAGTTTAATCAGTGCCTTTAAATACAGAATGTTAAGGGAAATAAATCACCAAAATTCATGTCTATTTGGGTATGCATCTATTTGGAAAGTGTAAACTCTACAAAAGAACCAGGATAGGCTCCACTTTCCTGAGCATGTTTTCTGATCCATTCTTTTATCTGCAAAAGAATGTAGTTTACTATAATACAATTTATACAGTCTGTAAGCATTAAAAGATGGTTTTATGTAGAGATAGACAGATGGGAGTTTTCTTTCTCTGTTTGTATTTCATGGCCAATGCCGATTAAAATCCAGAGCAACCAGTGGCCGATATGCTCTGCCGATATTTTTGGGCCAAGGTGTAGGCCTGATTTGAATTATTCTCTCCAAATTATGTAAATTAAATTTACTACAAACTTTTTTTTTACCGCAAACCCTTAAGAGAGCTGTGTAGTCACATTTTCTGCAGTTATCTTTTCGTATTGTAATAATATAAAGCTTTGTGTGTATTTATTAGGCAGCAAATTGACCAAAACAAAATATTGGCCTATGCTGGAGATATATTGTTCTATCTCTAGTTTTATGCCAGATAGAGGCAAGTCTAAAACAACTCCATAGTGATGATGACTGTCAACAGTTGTAAAGTTACTAAGTTTGTTTGTTTTGTTTTTTCTTTTGTGCATTTAGTGAAAGTATCAATCATCCTACCTCAAACAGACAATACAATATTTCGAGAGCCAACACAAGGGTAATGGGTGCTTCTGAATGAGCCTATGCTAAGAGGCGGATAGCTCCATTCTCAGAGCCCAGCAGCAGAAGCCTCTTTGTGGGTAGAACTGCCAGACTGGTCAGGGTGCCACGGAAGTTCTCTGAGCTTAACTTTGTGCTGCTAATAGGGCTCAGTGAGATGTCTGCCATGGAGTACACCCCTATTTTATTAGAAAGTGTCCCTGTTACAATTTCGGACCCATAAATGTCAAATGCATGGACGTGATCCGACTGTGACTTGTACTGTCGAAGAGGCTTGTTTTCCAAATCTTTCCACACAGTGAGCGTGTAGTCAGTGGAGGAGCTGATGATCAGGTTTCCTTCTGCTGCCTGAAACATGAAAAAAAGATGTAGATTTTGTCTCCATATACAACCTTCTCAGTAGGCCAAATTTGTATCAGTAATAGGTAATGCTTTTATTTTTTCATTATTTATTGAGTTTATTGATGTTTCATTATTTTAGTGCTAATAGAACCACTGTTCTGTTTTGAATTTGTAACTTGTGTCCATGTTTGCCTAAACCTGTGCCGCTAAAACTAGCGATACAATCCTTGACCTAATTTGAGGTTAAATAAAGTTTGCTCATCCTTGCTGTGTTGACAGCAGATCAGTACATACTTCAACCTATTCCAGTATTTGTACCACCCACCTACAAGTAACAAATACAAAAAAATTAAGCAGTTAAGATCAGGCTCAGAATTAAGAATTCTACTAACCCTAATCATAACGGTTGAACAAAAAATCCTGGACCACCCCATGTGTATTTTATAAAGACTGTGTTCACTTACAAGCTGGATAAGAATGACGTGAACGCCCACATCTGAGTCAGTTACATGTTCCTAACCCACTGACTGTGTAAACACTCAGCAAGGAAACAACACATATCTATTGCAACTATTTTTGTATGCCTTCCAATTATCCTGGTCAGAAAACACACAAAGGGGGAGGATACAAAACAATGCTGTATCTACACAGCATACTTGTATACCTTCATTTGCAGAACATCGCCTTCGTGAGCAGGCCAGCCCTTCAGAACCAATCCTGTGCGTGCATCAAGCAGAACAATGAAGCCTGTTGAGAAACCTGCTGCCACAGTGCGCCCTGCTGGACTCACAGCCAGGTAGCGGATGAGACCAGTACCTGCATTGTTGTAGGCCAAACGGAACTCGTGCTGGGGACAAATGTACTCAGTGTCACATGACTTTGGCATATACAGGTGTAATTCGCTATAGGGCAGTAAATATGTATATATAGTATACCTGTAGCCCTGGTTTGCGAGGATCAATAAAACGAAGAACAGAATCTGCACTGCCCAACACTACGCTGGAGTGAGGAGCTGGCATTGTGGTGACAGATGTTATTGGGTTTTTACCATCCACAGCTTCATAAGAACGAATTAGTTTTCCTATTTAAAAACAAAATTAGTAGAGAAACAAAAGCTTATTTAGGACTTATTTGGCAGCTTTCATGCCTTACCTGTGTATTGGTCCCACAGGTGCACTGTGCCATCACAGCTTACCACCTCCTGAGAACAGTCCAGCTGCCCAACATAAAACACAGACTTCCGATGTTCTGAGTAGGTCAGTCTGGGTTCTACCTCTTGTGTGCCATCGCCATGGTTATAGAGAGGCCACAGCTTCACCGTCTTGTCTTTACTGCCTGAGAGGAAATAGTCCTCTCCTGCCAGTGGTGCTATACATTTGGCTGTTCCTGAATGACCAAGGAAGCTCTGTAAGCGGATCTGGTGAAAGTGGAAATGATCTTGCTGGTTAAGACCAATCTCATACTGCCAATAAGCCAGCCAGTTCCCCTGAAGACTGCGGCCACTGCGTGGGAGCTCCTGCTTTAAAGCACTGTCCTCAGGGGTGCCAGTCACCCATGAACTTGAAAAAGAATTTGTGGCTACTGTCGTAAATGTGGAAGAAGTGGTAACGATTGGGCCAGTATTACTAGAGTGTCCCCAAGAGCTGGACAGGCTAGATGTGCCACCAAAATCTGCATCCTGAGACACCTGAATACGGTTACCTATGAGGTGGCTGCCAAAAGTGCCTGACTCAGAGTCTGGGGGGTGGAAGTTAGTTAAAGATGAAGGAAATGGACTGGATACTTGTTTGCTAAAACTAGACGACAGACTGACAGGCTCCACTCTGGAGGAAGTCACATTCGGAATGTCTTGTCTGGGAGTGTAGGACTGAGACAGCTGCCACACGAGCTCATGGTTGGGAACTAGTCTCCGAATGGCGGTGTCACCTAAAGAGGAAGTCAAAGATACAAGTATAAAGTTATGTTTGGAACACATTTTTAGTGATACATTTTTATACACACCTATAAGGCAGTAGAATGGTACATATGATGCGTGGGCCATTTGTGGATTAAACACAGTCTGCAGCTCTTCCAGTACTCCCAGTTCATATGTGACATTGGATTCTTCAGGGGTACAAACATCCACCACAACCACCTCTCCTACCATTCTCCGAGGAGCACTGTCCAGCTATAGCATATAAAACAGGAAGCCAGCAACAGGAGGAAAAAAATTACACATTATTTTCATAATTTAATATATGGTTATATTTTAACAATTGTGCCATAAATGTATGATTTATCAAATATTGTGCCCAAAATACTATGGTGTATATTTCTTCTTTGTAAGCTATTATACATTTGAATAGATAGATAGATACATTATCTAAAAACAAACTTTAACTTTCCATTGTGAAAGAAATACATACCTGGGGCTTCAAAGAATGCAGTAGTGAGAAAACTGCAAAGAACCTCCGCAGAGTGTCAGCCATGTGTTGCTGGACCATCTCTCTCCCAATGCGCAGACAAATAAGAGCCATCAGGCTGAGTGTTTTGAGGCACACAGCAGTGCGAGTCTGGACCCCACTGGGGAATCTGGACATAGCAGGTAACACAAAGGACAAGTAGAGTACATGAATCATTCTTCAGAAGCCCCTTTTGTTTACTAATTTTGCACCAAATACTTTTTACTGAAGCTTTGTGTTAAATAGAATTACCCCATTTTTGGAGTTGTCAGTAAATCCAGTAGTGGCAGGAGAACATCTTGGTTAATCTTCATCAGCATATCCATTAAAGTGGTATCAGAGAGAAACACAATGATTTTCTGTGTAAGTGCAACAGCACCAAGCAAACTGGCCTCCTTGCGTGTGTTTAGACGCTGAGAGGAAGGAGGGGATACCTGAAATTATAAAAAAAAAGTGTATAATGCAAAAATAATGCCATTAGTCAAAAGACAAATTATAATAAACATCCCCAAGCTACCATCTTACCAGGTATCCAATATAAGGTAAGTACTGATATGTGAGCACCGGCTCTCCATATAGTTGTGCAATGTAAATAAGACATTCCAGCACTGGCCCTGCTGTCTGGTCGCCTACTACAGGTTTCCTCTCATACACACTGCCCATTTCCACACTCTCTGTTCTGCACTCCACATGTG
This sequence comes from Periophthalmodon schlosseri, assembly GCA_000787095.1. Classification (NCBI taxonomy): domain Eukaryota; kingdom Metazoa; phylum Chordata; class Actinopteri; order Gobiiformes; family Gobiidae; genus Periophthalmodon; species Periophthalmodon schlosseri. The sequence continues at coordinate 53,468 of KN478407.1, forward strand.
ACGGTGTCACAAACTGGTGGTTTTTAGGTCCTGCAATTATAATGTAATTATCAATTTGATCAATGCAAAACAAATGTTACATAAAATGTTGACATTTTGGAAATCACTAATTTACCAATGTAACAGTTGGTAAGCAACCGCAGTAGATTCCGAGCCACATAGCGCGAAGTCACTGTTGGTCCAAGCTTTGCAGATAGCCATCGAACTGTTTTGCAGATCGTATCTGTAAACCAAAAACATATTTCACTATAGTCTACATTTAATTTACTTGTGTATTTAGACATTACAACTCACCTAACAGAATTTTCCGCTCTCTCTCTTCCGACTTTTCTGATGGCTCATGATCAGTCTCATCCTCTTCCTCTGCAATTTCTTTCTCACTCTGATCCAGAACCATGCCATTCACAAAGTTGTCCTCCAGAGTGGTGACCATGGCTCCTGAGGTCTCTGTGTTCTCAGATACAGCTAGATCTATTGCTGAATTAGGAGGTTCATCTGGTTCTTCTCTACCTTCACTGGTCTCAGTCACTTCCTCTTCCTCCATCTCTGCTCCCTCCTCGCCTTCACTGGCCTGTTTCAGGTCTTGACTGCTGTCTGCAGATTTCAGACTGGCTCGATCCCTCATTGAGTCAACATCACCCAGTGATAGTTCACTTGTGCTGCTTTTGTCACTTAGTTTGCCTACACTCAGAGACTCCTGATCTTGATCCTTGGCTACTGCATTTTGGTTGAGCTGTTTTCCCCCTCCACTGCTTACATAGAAGCCATTCTGAAAGTCCTCGGTCAGAAACTCTTGATCATTGAGGCTAATGCCAGACAACCCACTGTCAGCCACTGCTCCCCCAGCTACACTCACTCCTCCCACAGTGGCTGAAACAGAGCCCGATGAAGACTCAAAGTCCTCTTCTTCCTCCTCTACATTTCCTGTGGCACCTCCTTTACATGCGTCTCCACCAGAGCCCATGTTGCAGCTTTCAAAGCCAGTGAGGACCTGTAGTATGTGAGGCAGTAAGCTTGACAGAAAAGCCTGAAGGCCAAGACGTACAATCAACTGCAGAATGAAACAGTCTGTATAAAGATAGAAACGCCCGCGCAGACACTGCGGATTCTCATAAATGTTGATGAGTGGCTTCAGTAAAAATTTATTTGCATTTTTGGGACCTAGTACTTTTGATATTGGTTCAAAAAGGTACCATGCAGCATAAATTGCTGTGGACTCTTCAAGCAACAAGGTGAGAATAAATGGCAATAAAATCTCAAGACCCTCAGCTGTGATATTCTCACTAAGCAAGGTTTCAAGTCGCTGCCAAAGATGAAACACTACATCTCTTCCTTGTACATTGCAGACAGGCTGCATTTTAGTGTGATATGAAAAAATAAAATGATGCAGAGCAGCAAAATATGGAGGAAATGGAAAAGGGCTGGTGACAGAATTCAGTAACTGCCAGGGGTTTGGAGGTGGGAGACCATCTCGAACAGCCGCATATTGGAAAAGCAGTGGTTTTTGGCAAGCTGGCAGTTTCTGGTTTTCCACACTAGAATGCTTTTCAATAAGAAGCAGAGTCTCAAGAGCATAATGCAATGGCAGTGGCACGTCACGAAGACTAGCTGAACACAGCTTAATGACAGCTTGAAATCGTTGGCTGAGGGGAGTGTCTGATTTGAACCCTTGGAGTTTGGAGGAATAAAACAGCTCAGCAATGATAACTCCAAGGGCCTGCATGTCCCTCTGGTAGAGGTATGTATTAGAAGGCAGAGTGTCTCGCTCTGTGATGCCTACACTTGGAGGATTCTGCACTTTGGCATGTAGACACTTTACTAGAAAATTGTTCAATTTCTCCAGTTCCTCCAGAGGTTGTAATGGGTTGAAGCCTTCAGGAAGGGTTATTTTAACTTCATCTAAATTTGTGGCACCAACATTGCCCTCACAGTGCTTTTTGTTTCCTCCTTTCGTTGCCATAGAGCTGCGTAGGTTTGGACCAAGATTAGGTGGCAAATCAGCCCCTGGTGGCTGAGAGACCTGAACTGAATGGTCTGCGCTGAGCTTACCAGGTGTTGTACTAACGTTTGTAACTGCTGAAGAGGAGCCAGAAGATGCCAATGAGTCGAGGGCTTCCGTGCCTTGTTCCAGCTCTTCATCTTTGTCAACCATAGTCCACCCACTTGATTCACATCCTGTGGTCTCTGGCACCTGTCCGTCTATTCTGTCTGTTGTCGCACCAGTGTGAGGAATGTGTAGAGAAGGCACATTTAGAGAGGCAAGGCCTAGTAGAGGAGGTTCTGCTGGGGCATACTGGGATGGGGACAGGCGAGGTGGGTGAGGTTGGTCAAATAATTGTACAACACCATAAGTGGTCAGATTGGTGTGGTTGTCAACAAGGTGCAGGCATACATTTTTGGCCTTGACAGCTTCTTTTCCTGACAATTTGTAACCAAAGGTGAGGTCTATCCAGTGATGCAAATGTTGGGACACTTCTCGACTCTCTAGAAGGTGCCGGTGGACCTCAATAAATTCTTCATAAGACTTGCACCAAGAGGGTACGTCCAGATCTGGCATGTCAGGATGGATGGACCGGAAAATAGAAGGATCTGTGTAAAACTCCGGAATGCATTCATCTGGGGTCCAGCTCTGCATTCGTTCCATGCTTGCTGGATACTCGTTAGGTTCCCACTGAGATCTCACATGACTGCACAACACAGATTTGGGAGTTTGCCGTGCTTTGTAGACATAATATGTTATGTCTGAAAGCACATCTGAGATGTGATGAGGAAAGTGAAGATGGTCAGACTGTCCAGCGTTACCAGATGCAAGTAAGCCACTGAGGTCTCCTCCTACACTGCTGCCCCGTACTCCATTGCCCACTGCTGCCAAAGCTTCTTTAGTCATCTCATAAGTAAAGTCCAGCTGCTTGTCACCCTTGTTTAGTCTAAATTTTGATCTCCGGAGATCACGGAATTTTCCAAATGGCACTGTAAAATCAACCACCCATGGAACGACTGGGTGGTAATTAGGATCTCCATAACGACGGCCAGCTAACCGATTAAGTTCCATCAAGTAACAAAAGTTGCTAACTTTCCCATGAACCCAGTCTAAAACCAAAGTCTTAAGATCACCAAAGCAATCTTCACAAAGTGCTTTGTTATTTTGTACTAGTGTGCTGCTAGAAAGCAGAGTAGCATTTTGTTTATCAGCAACACTAGCCTCACCCTCTTCTGTCCTGAGATTTTCATAGTGAGCCAGGTTAAGTTTGACTCGGCTGCAAAGCTGCTCATCAACTGCTATGTCTTGTAGAGATAGTTCTCCACAGGACAAACCAGCTGCATGGGAGGCCTGTAAGGCTATTAATATCTGGTAGATAATGAACAACACTTTTGCATGGCTGTTTGACAACTTGGCTGGGCTGAAAGACACAATGTCATGTAGAGTATATTGAGTGTAAGGTAGAATGACATAAAGCATATCAGCAGTCTCAAAAAGACACTCTACAGGAAGAATATTTGGGCACAGGGCATCTGACTGAGACTTGGAAAAGCAAGAGGATAACAAAAGGTCTTTCTCTTTTGCTGGAGACATGGATGGTGACACTTTATCAGAGGTGATAAATGTAGTTTTGAAAAGTTTTTGCAGTGCATTGCGTATGGCATCAACAGCTGTAACATGCATCTGCTCGCAGGTCCCGGCATATGGCTGAACAAGTTTACAATGTGCCTCATACCACAGGTTTCTGAAAAATACAAAGAACAAAGAGTAAACATTCACATATGAATACAGATAAGACTTTACATAATGTTTACATACTATTATACCACATTTATAATATTAGCATTACCTGACATTATGTTGGGACACGCACTGCATGGTTTTGAGAAAAGAATGTTGTGAGTTGAGCTCATTTTGACTGTAGCATGGATCTCTTGCTAATCTATAGTCCAGTCTGCTCTTTCGTAGGCCTTGAATGCAAACTCGAGTCCACCCAGAAGGCAATTTCGCATGACTACCGTGAAGATAAGAGCTAACTTCTGTCTCATTGCTGCTATTAAAGCGCGGACAACGGAGGACCCTTCTCTCCCTGAGACCCGTCACCCAGCGCGTAGGCACTAGGGCTGTAAGCTCTGTGGGCTGAGGTCCAGGTCCCAGTTGATGTTGGTCAATGCCTAGGTCTTTCCCCACAGCATCTATAAGCCAATCCATAGTGACTGGTGGAAGTAACAGACACTCTGCAAGTTTTGTCCCATTCACAGCTTCATTTGGATCTGATGACACGCTCTTAAAGCAATACTCTCCTCCGGCTCTAGGACAAGAAAAAATATATATATATAAATAACAATACAATTTTAAAGTATGAAAAGTTGAGAAGCGATCTTTGTGTAGCAGTGAAGTGTTATTGCTGGGTTTTTTGTTTTTTGTTTTGTTTTGTTTTTTTATAAAATATTTTGTAAGATACGTATTAAAATAGATGGGCACAGATCTGCAATCTATTGTTGGTTGCTTGCTACTTGTATCCCTTCCTGGTATCGCACGGTTTTCCAAATGAAATAGTACCCTGGTATTGTATAATTCTCATCATATCAACTCGTCGACTTGCATACGTGACTAGGCCATGCTGCTCAAATATATAATTCAAAAATGGTCTGATTAAATCATACTTTTGTCGTGTTGGAAAAGTGTTAGCATAAACGGCTACGGAAATCAAGCAGCAAACTAATATGCAATAATACGCAATAATCTTTTGGATAGTTTACAAAGACTGAATATCAAAATATAAAACGACACTACCATTATAATACAAGGGATGTGATTAACTTACCGTTTGTCAAACTTGTAGAAAGCTGAATTTAGCACTGAGCTAACAATGCCCTGCTAGTTTAAAGCACTGTTTTATGTCAATCTTGTTTCAGATTGTTCCCTTTGACTTCGCAGCACGGCGTATAATGCAATATATGAGCTTCATTTTGTATGTGAACAGCATCTGTCAGCTAAAACGCCACTCTGGTGTTTTGTTGTGCGCTTCGCGGAGCCATGTTTTCAGAAATCATAACTCACGTGACAGCGTACCCGTATCATGTGACTGGCGGACTGGACTAGATTTGGATCCTCTTTACTCGGTTTACCGTAAATGTGATAGATGTTTTGTTTTGGGGTTTTTTTTTGTTTTCCTTTAAGTTGTTTCCATTATTTCTCACAGCATATCTACTCTCCACGACGAATTTGCGTCTGCATTCTACGATTAAGGAAACTCTCCAGTAGATGTCATCCTTGTATTTCGTTTTATTACTATCGTATATTTTGTGCTACCTGGCCTATTAAATCCCCAAATGTAGGTATTTTTTTTGCTTGTTTGCGTACCAAAAAATGCCTTGTTTATTTTTTACAATGTTATTTTTCAATGTCACAAACACACAGTGATATTTTAGTGATTCTTTAGACAGATGTAGTGGTTGTAGAAGTAAATAATCATTTAATATAGACATTGAAGATAATTAGTTAATAAGGTCACGATAGACAGTCAACAAAAGTTAGTTCTACACCCTGCTAACAATACCGTAGATCTATGATTAATAATTCCTGGAGTGTAGAGTTGTTTTTCAGACTTTTACAGACAAGAACATGCCTAATAAAACATTAGGGCCTATAGATAGAATAATGGCTCGAAAAACAAAAAATTCTCAAAGCAGTTTATGCTCGTAAAAACTGAACTGCACTGACTTTTGGTAGGCTATAGGCTAACTGAACAACAACAACAACAACAACAACAACAACAACAACAACAACAACAACAACAACAATAATAATAATAATAACATAGTCTGTAAATAGGCCTAAAATAATTCCTCTTTCTACAGGCAAACTTAAAATGGTTGAGGGATGGGTGGAAACAAAGCTTTTTAACTGAAAAAAGTAGCCTCAATATCAGATGTTTGCTAAGATGCAGAGTGCTTAGTGCACAGGAGCCCAGGCATGTCCAGCCTTTGTCCAGTCACCTTCATTGTGATTCGTCCCCACACTTGCATGCCCCCGCCTTTCTCCATCGCGCCTCAAAAGCGGGATCCATGGAGTAAAAGCGCCTGTATCTTTGTGGCTCTTGAGTATGGCTATCCTCAAATATGTGCGTTCAATTAAGGACCCGCTTATTCTTTTCCTAACTCCGTTGCTTCTTCTTCCTTTGCCATTGGTGATCGGGACACCGGTATGTAAAGTAGTCTACACCATCTGGACGAATGTCTTTTTTACTGACGAATGTTTTTTCACCGGGTTTTCGGCAAATTATGGTGATTTAACAACAAGTCCATCAACAGTGTTTGTAGAGATTCTTTACCTCAGAATTATCTACACCTATGGAGTTAAAGAATAAGTTTAGTAAAGGGGGTGGTTGCACCTGTTGCACTAGACCTCTGGGATCTTCTGCAGCCTGGGGCCGGTGCGGTCCTCACTGTTGTTTTAACCCGCTGGTGTTAACATTAAGGGTCATGCCCAGCGTGGGAACCCACTGCTCTGCACCCTACTTGACTTTTGACAGAGACAAGCACACTTGTTGCTGTCATGTTATTATAGACAAAGATCACAAAGGATACGCAATACGTAACTAGCCGGGTTCAGGATACAGATCTAGACTGCTGGTAATCATTTACTCCAGCGCATCCTTTAAACACAGACTGTTTGGGCTCAGTGTGCACCTGGAGAGAGCACCTGTTTATCTTTACCCTTTGAACCATCATAATTCCAGGTGCCCAATGGTGCCCCACTACATGTTTATGTATGTATAACAACAGCTCTCATATGTGTACGTGTAGGAGGCAGAATGTGCCTATGTGATTGTGCTGATGGCAGTGTACTGGTGCTCAGAGGTGCTGCCCCTGGCTATTACTGCTCTGCTGCCAGCTCTCCTTTTTCCTCTGTTTGGGATCATGAAGTCCAAAGATGTGAGTGCTCAAAACTGTCTGTACAGCCTGCATATTCAGACTTGCTAATGCACTATGTGTGGTCATGTTCCAGGTGTGTATGCAATACCTGAAGGACACAAACCTGCTGTTTGTGGGGGGGCTGATGGTGGCGGTGGCAGTTGAGCACTGGAATCTACACAAGCGCATCGCTCTAAGAGTCCTACTCTTTGTAGGTGTTCGACCGGCACTGTAAGTTACTGTTACTTAATGATAATCTCTCAGATAAAAATGAGAGCTGATAAGATTTTATATGCAATTGTACTTTAAAGATAGTACTGAGATTGTACTTTAAAGATAGTACTGAGAAAGCTACACAGTTGTTTACGAAACTCTTATCATGTGCCAGTTTGATGTTAGGTTTTATGGGGGTCACAGCTTTCCTGTCCATGTGGATCAGTAACACAGCAACCACAGCCATGATGGTGCCTATTGTCCAAGCTGTGTTGGAACAGCTCAACAATAATGAAGCAGATATTCCTCATATTCTAAGCTCTGAGCAGCTCCAGACATCGGATAGTGACAACAAACAGCTGGCTGAGAAACAGAGTGAGACACAAGGTGGATCTTGGTTGCATCTTTATTTACAGTTTATTTCATTTTTAGGAACAAATATAGGTATAAGTGTCCCCTGTTTATAGGTCCTGTTATTGTAACATTCATGGATGCTGAGGCAGAAGCAGCAAAACATAAGGAGGCTGCTGAGAGAAGAAGGATGTGCAAAGGGATGACTCTATGTGTGTGTTATGCTGCCAGCATTGGGGGCACAGCCACTCTGACAGGGACTGGTCCAAACCTGGTGCTCAAGGGCCAGATGAACCAGTAGGTCTCTGTTACATATAAAGTTTTCAGTCTTTGTATTTTTGTTTATTGTTTTTGTTGTTTTCAGATTATTCCCTGATAATGGAGATGTGATCAACTTTGCCTCTTGGTTTGGTTTTGCATTCCCTAACATGATTCTCATGCTTGCACTGGCCTGGCTGTGGTTACAGTTTGTCTTCATGGGTTTTAAGTAAGTTCAGTGATGTTTCAAAGGTAATTGCAGTTGAATAGAGTAGAGCTTAACCTTTGCATTGTATCATAAAAATGTGTTTGTGAATTCGCAGCTTCAGGAAGACGTGGGGATGTGGTGTAGAGAAGACAGAGAAAGAAATAGCCGCCTACAACGTGATCCGAGAGGAGCACCGGGCTCTCGGGCCTATGTCGTTTGGAGAGATCAGTGTCCTGAGTCTCTTCATTCTCCTGGTGGTGCTGTGGTTCACCAGGGACCCAGGCTTTGTCAGTGGATGGGCAACAGATATCTTCAACTCTAAAGCAGAGTGTGTACACAATGCTGTTCATTGTCTTTGATCTTACGTGCTCCTTAACATTCTGTATTGCTATTAGGTATGTGACAGATGCCACAGTGGCCATTTTCATTGCGGTACTTCTTTTTGTTCTACCATCCAAGCCCCCACGCTTCTGTTCATGGAGGAGTGACAGTGAGCAAAGTGGGAAACAGTTTTAGAAATAGTTTATGTTAAATACATATATTACGATAATTTAACATACAAATGATGGGTTCATAGTGCTGAAAACTGCACCACTTCTGACTTGGAAAGTGGCCCAGAAGAAGTTACCTTGGGGTATTGTCCTTCTTCTTGGAGGGGGATTTGCTCTGGCAAAGGGTAGTGAAGTAAGTGATTACACTGCCTGAACCATAAGATGAATACTGTATGGGTTGTATTTGTTTTAATTAAATTTCATATCTTCAGGAATCTGGTCTTTCCAAATGGATGGGAGACCAGATGAGTCCCCTGCAAAGCATTCCTCCCTGGGCCATAGCTGTCATCTTATGCCTACTGATTGCTACTTTCACAGAGTGCACCAGTAATGTGGCCACTGCTACACTCTTCCTGCCAGTCCTGGCTTCAATGGTAAGATGTCCAGAGACAGTAACACGTGCATGGTCATCAGAGGGCATATTTAAATATACAGTGAGGTGAAGTTGCATGCCTTACCCCTCTGTTTATTCTTAACCATTCCCATTCAAACCAGGGGATTGTCTAGTCCCCTCTATCTATGGTTTCTGTTCTAAATGGCCATTCAAGCTGAATGTGTTTGGTCCCCTTCCCGGGCCCCGGGTGTTCTCCCAACAGCAAAAGAATGGCATCCCTGTGATTGGTAGTAAAGTACTCAAGGGACTGCCAAACCAGTGTACAGGAAGACCCAGGCATTGCTACTGAACAAGTTTTCTTTCAATTTTCTTTATTTTTGAAACCATAAAATACTTTGCACTTGTAAAATCCTGGTGTGGCACAGTTCCAACATTTTCTCAGATCTTTTCTGTCTTGTAAGGTTTTCACATGCAGGGTTTTCCTATTTTAGATGCCATGACTCAGCAAGGAGTCTGCAGATTTTACATCTTAATTACACACACCTAATGAGAGTTTTGCTCCGCACTGAAGAACACATGGTTGAGTTATGACTCAGTGATTACAGTGGTCAGATGGACCACTACAGGATTCTGTCATAAAGCTGTGTTCATCCCTGTCTTTGACTGCTCAAACTTTGTCATTGTTTCAGTCTCAGTCCATTGGGATGAATCCACTTTATGTCATGGTGCCATGTACTCTCAGTGCGTCATTTGCTTTCATGTTGCCTGTGGCCACACCACCAAATGCCATTGTTTTTTCGTATGGATACCTCAAAGTAGCTGACATGGTGAGTTTCTGTTTGTGGATTTATATTAAATGATTATTTACTTCTACAACCATTACAATGGAGCAGACAAAACATGACCTAACATTGTATGTTTTCCCTTTAGGCCAAGACTGGTATTGTAATGAATATAATTGGTATCCTTTGTATAACATTGGCCATTAACAGTTGGGGCAAGGCTATGTTTAATCTGAACACTTTTCCCTCCTGGGCCAACGTCACCGGAGTGTGAATCTGTTCTGATGGAGACTTGAGTCCAGCTTCTTCAGCCCACAGCGGTCACACAGTGGCCTCTGCTCATGGACAGTAGAGAGACACATGTGCACTGTCCTGCATGTGCAGGCTGCTGCTCGCTGGTCTTTGTCCTTATTGTCACTGTCTGTTAAGAAAATGTGGAGGTATGAAAAGGAATGGAGTGACTGTCTACGGCTTTTACATGACTACACTGCAGCAAATACTTCTGAAATATTCTTCTGAGTGTTATGAGAAGATAAATGAATATGAGTACATTAAAATGTATAATTGTAAATTCTTTGTAACACGTGACTATAATCAAGGTACATACTATACTGTAAAGTCTTACATTGTTAACATGCACAATTAATTACTTTGTTGCCCATTCTAAAAGACAGTGAATTTCAAGGTGGGGCTGCCACCTGTTTGTCTCCAAGGGGACATAATTGCCTGGCCTGGAATGTTCCATCATATGGCATTACATTTATCTATCTTGCCTTTATTCAATTCTTTTCTTCTCTTTTCTTTAAATATATGCCATGGTGTGAAACATTGTAGACAAAGCAATAGCATTTCCTTGGAGGCAGCAGGTGGCAGACACCTTCATTATTTCTTGCATTCATTCAAGGATTTGGCTGCAGCAGAATACTTTTAAACAAAGCTTGCACGTATTAACTCATTATATTTTTATTTTACCGCATACTTTACCAAAAAAAATGTATTGATCACTCCATGTTTTTCCCTACCAGCATCACTTGAACTTTGAAACTGATACAAAAACAATAACACGTGCCTTACTACAAACATAAATCAGTCATATTTACAGGACTAAACTACAGGACTGTTTTATATCTGTTTTATTTTGTTTTTGATTAAAAAGCGGAATACATCATTTTTGTTGTGTACTTTATCTCAGTCTTTTTCATGAGTCATCATACAAGATCTGGTGAAGGTGTGTGTGAATATAATGGTAATGTTTTAATACTGTGGGATATCTAACTAAAAATTGCATTGTTGTCAGACTTTGATAATTCCAGACAAACATTTCCTCACAACTTTGTTCGATTAGTGGGGGTGTTGTACATACGTACGTAGTAAGTCTCATAATCTTCAAAATACAGTGTTGAAAGCCACAATAATCTGGCAGTCAAAGGCCACACCTAATGTATGTTGTAAGATGGCATTGTCCACCTGGCTCAGACATTGCATAAGCCAATGGTCAAGGTATCTGGTCTGGTGGTGTGCTCTTGCGTCACTCCCATTATAGGCTCAAATAAGGTCATCTTTTACAGTCCAGAACCATTTAAAGATATGCAATAAGCATGTTTGAATTTTGCACAAAAATCGTTACAAACATCACATCTGATGGTTGGAAAACTGATCCAAATACTGACTCAGCATTCTTGGACAATTAAAATGTAAGGCGGTTTAAACAAGCAGTTGGTTGCAAAGAGCGATAGAAATAACTATGATCTTGCTCCCTGCTTGTGGAAAAGGCTTATGTAATTACAGTGCCTTTCTCTTTCCTTACTGCCTTTTATCCACCCACTCATTATCCAATTGAAACACATGCCATACCTTTTACAACCAAGCATGAATACATACTGTATATTCATGACCAGGAGCTCAAAAACCTGCATCCTTGCCTATGAAGCAGATTGCACTGGCTGTTTGGAAATATTTTTTTCTGCTTACTGAGTCAAACAGCAGCTATTCTGCAGAGTAAGCTAGTTCAATGGCTTAATGAGTGACTTTTGGGGTAAATTGAATGTCTTCTTTGGAGAATCCAGGTATAGCTTAGCCAAAACATTTCCATTTATCTTTCCTGTATCAGTTACGCATGAGGACAATATGCAGCCTGTGTGATAAAATCATTGCTTCCTGGTGCATAGAGACTTTAGTGTGGAAATGGTTTCGGTTAGCAATTTGAGCAGCCAATTAAGCCACAGACAGAGGCCATCTTTAAAAGACAAAGATCCAGGGACTAGACAAAAGGCCTTTCATGCACATTGTACCACCGCCATCTATCGAATGCTGTTCTGGCTTCACTCTGGCAGATCGGTGGGCATGTGGTGTATTACAAAGACATTCGTAGTCTATAATAATTTGTGTAAATAGGTATGCATAAATTACAGGTGCAACTCTTTCTAGTTCAATTTAATTCAAGTTTCTTTATATAGCACATTTAAAAACAACTTCAGCTGCCCAAAGTGCTTCACATAAAAGTCAAAAAACAAATATTGCATCTGTCACCTTTATGAACACCTTAGTGTGCATACATGTTGGGTTCCTATGTTTCCTTGGGGCATTATATTGACTTGCATTAATTTCCTGGAGACTGATCCCAACCTTAACCATAGTGACTAGTTCTTTCTGTTTTACTTCATTGTATTGTCTGTATTTTGTCTTTTGCATCACAAATAGGCTAAATTAATTAATTAATAATGCATATTTGGCGGGGAAAGTGTCTGAAATGGCTTTTTTTGCTTGGCAGGCAACACTGCAAGTGCCATTTATTCAGGCGTTCCAGTTGAAGCATATGACCACAATCACTCAGGCAGTTTCACCATTTCAAGAGCACCCCTAGCATTTCCAGGTGTAATAAGAGGTGTGCTGCAACCCAAGTACTGTCTCTCCCTAAACCGATAATTTACCTAGACATGAAGTTGGCAAGGAGCTTTAAATTGGCACAGCCTACTGAGTCAAAGTCTATGTACAGGTTCTGGGTAACTTGGGAGTTGTTGGTGCTAAAAGGGACCACGGTAAAAGGTCAATGATGGTCAATAAAACATGGGTTTGAATAGCATACTCATAAACACTATCTGACATTTATGCTTCATAAATGTATTATATTTCCGAATGACCAGAAATGGGACGCTTTTTTTTGTCTACAGAAATTCTAAACGGAATATCACTACTGCCACCTAATGGAACCAGACATTAGTCTACAGAGAACTTTTGGGCAATTTAATTAAATTCTAACTCAGCTGTATTTAGGACAATATAGTCTTTTTATTTATAGGTTCAACTTCCTGTTATAGCCAACATTTTGAGAACCTTTTCCCATTCAAAATATAACCTATAATATGTTGTTTTAAATTTTTAACCACTATGGCAAAGGTCCTATTTTTCCTCAACTATGGATAGACTATAGTAAGATTATAATAAGTGTAAGTGCAGCTTTCACATAGTTTTAGATTAATGAGTCTCCTGTAATTTTGTGAATCTTTAGGTTATAATTAGCAACATATGCCAACTGCAAAGACATCAACACTGCCGCCACCTGCTGGAAAATCAGAGACTTAAAGTGAACCACTTCAGTGCACATTAACGGTAAATTTACTGTTTCCTGGTTTAAAAATGCTTAAATTTAAGTTTGTGCTGCCTTCAGTGGCCTCTGCAATTTCCAGTAGTTGGTGATATCACGAAAGATTGCCTTGATCACAGCCAGGTGTTTCTGATTACGAACACCTGGCTGCAAGGGCGGAGTTTGAAGCGTGGGTACCTGTTAGACCAATCACACAATCACACAGTTCTTATACCCCCAAAACCCCGCCCCTCTTCCGTCCTCACTCTTTTCTTTAGTCCACAGATACTGTCTACTTTAGTAGCTTTATCACAGGGCTAAAGCAACAGGCCAATGCAAGCTAAAAAATGTCGCCACGTGTTGAAAATGCCATGGCCTAACAGAAAAGTAGGGCTAGGGGCCTTCGTAAATTACACCTTGAGCAAACAACCTGAAAACGGCTCTACACAACAATCATCATCTTATGCGTAGCCTATTTTTGTTCTAAATTATGTTTTTTCCACTTACTGTAACAGTGGGCCGCCTGCTCTGCCCCATATCACGTAACTCAAAGTCCTCATGACCCCACGTGGCAAGCGGCAGCTTTTCTCGTTTACAGCCCTTCCTGACGTACACACGGCTCATGGACAGACCAGGCTCTGCTAAAATGCGACGTGTTGCGCCGTGTAATTAAAACGTCAAAATCACAGCAAACATGGCTCAAATCTTATCATGCAGTTCTTTAAGGGACTGTTGCTTAATAACTCGTATTCGCAATATTTTTCCTATTGGTTTTAAGACCGAAACAGTCGAACTGGTTAAAATGTCTGTGCCTCTGGTAAGTCTGTTGCCTATGCCAAGATCTGAGATAAGACATTGATTTAATTACAATAGTCAAATGTTTGTTTTTATTATTTCATTCCTGTGTAGTTTCTGTCCCAAATGATGTCATTTTTAGTGAATTTTGTCAGTACCATTTTCTGTGGTCACCTAGGCAGAGTAGAGTTGGCGGCTGTGTCTTTGGCCATATCAGTAAGTAGCCGGATTTTGTCTTTACGATAATAATATTTGCAACAGTATGAAACTGCATTCTTCCCCACAGGTAATTAATGTTACAGGTATATCAATAGGAGTTGGTTTGGCCTCAGCATGCGATACTCTGATTTCACAGGTTTATATCATCTAATCTTTTCAATCACTGAAAGAAACAATGGTAGTGGTTTGCATGGTGTGTCTGCTTATAGACTTTTGGAGGGGGAAATCACTTCAGAATTGGGGTAATTCTTCAACAGGCCATACTCATTCTATTACTGACGTGTTTTCCCTGCTGGGCTATTCTGATTAACACTGAGCCCATCTTGCTGGCAGTGAGGCAGGAACCTGAGATAGCCAGGTAAGATTTTTTTTCTGTTTTGTATTTTGTTTTGCACAACTAGGCCTATTGCCTTGATTCTATCCTTGGTTCTCAGCTTGGCTCAAATGTATGTGAAGATATTCATGCCGGCCCTTCCCGTAAGTGTTTTGCAATTTTATTTTATTTTTTTAACACATAAAGGATGGATTCAAGGTACATGTGTGTGTCCTTTCAGGCAACATTTATGTTTGCCCTTCAAATAAGATATCTACAAAATCAGGTAGGCCTAATTCTATTCTTCTTGAATATTACATAATTTATCGAGGGGAAACAAGTTTTTGTTGGGGGGAACTGGCCGATGTTTGATGTAGTTTTTAGTGTTTGTATGGAAAAAGGTGCATACAACTCTGAAATAGCATTAAATGAAATCTACTTTTAATTCAATTTAAAATAATGCATTTTAGGGAATCATATGGCCTCAAGTTATCACTGGCCTTGTGGCCAATATCCTTAATGCTCTCATCAATTATATCGTCATCTTTGTTCTGAACCTGGGATTGACGTGAGTATGAAATGAACCAGGTGGCTGTACCACTGGTCACACTTACATTCTTTCTATTGCCTTGTTATTACAGAGGCTCAGCAGTAGCCAGTTGTCTGTCCAACTTTGCTATGGTTGGAATTCTATGGGTCTATATCATCTACAAAGGTCTTCATAAGGCTACATGGGGAGGTGGGCTCAGTTTAATAACACACTGCATGGTTAGTTATATTCAATATTGTGCAGCCTTAATTTGAATGTTTTTATACCCAGGCTGGTCCAGAGATTGCTTAAAGGATTGGGGTTCATACCTTTGCTTAGCCATCCCCAGTATGGTCATGCTGTGTGTTGAATGGTGGACATATGAGATTGGAGGCTTTTTAGCAGGTTTCTTCCCACTTTATATTTTAATCATGATATAGCATTGAACAATATTAGATTAAACCAAACTCTGTTATTCAGGTCTAATAAGTGAAGTGGAATTAGGAGCTCAATCGGTTGTCTTCCAGCTGGCTAATATTGCATACATGGTGACTGTACAAATACAATTTTTACAGTATTTCCAAAGTATCAGATTTATATTTCCATATGATTTCTAGTTTCCCATGGGATTTAGTGTGGCCGGGAGCGTAAGAGTTGGAAATGCATTGGGAGCGGGAAATACAGACCAAGCAAAGTTGTGCGCTAAAGTGACAATCTTCTGCGCAGGTAAGGGTTAAGTAAATGCGTTGGTGAACATCGAATACTTGTTAAATGATTGATCTAGCAACACCTCTTTAAAATACCAGAGTAATGTTAAGTGAAGGGTGGCATATTTTTTCCACAGGATCAGTGTCTGTCTTCTTGGCCACACTTGTAGGAGGTCTCAAAGATCACATCTCTTTTGTTTTTACATATGATGAGTGAGTAATTTAGATATTTACATTTTTTAGAAAGCATACAGCTTACAAGTGTGTAGTGTATAGATCGACCTTTTCATGGCCGATGCCAATACAGCTTTTGATTATTTTGCCCAAATTATGTACTTTAAATTCACTACAAGCTCCCCCCAAACTCTTTTTACCACAAATCTAGGGAAAAAGTCCAAATATCAGTCCAACTGATATATTGGGCTATCTCTAGTGTAGTGTAGTGCAGTGTAGTGTATAGTCTTGGTGATGCAATTTTGAACTGCATTACTACAGTGTGGCAAGGGGACAGATTATTTAATCTGTCCATATGATGCACTGTAACCATTGTCATAGCCACTTGTTGTACAAACAATATAATCACTTTATTCTTGTCCATATGCTGCACTGCACATAACCACAGTCTTATTTTGCAGAGTTTTGTAGCCTTATATCTCTTCTCTGATGGCACAGGGTTGTGTTAGTTTTTGCCTATTGTAAATCTTTATAGTATAATTTATCTTGATTTTGATTGCATTTTCCCACTGTTCTGGATCTTTGCATTGCAACATGGTAATTTCCCTATTGTGGAGCAAATAAAGGTTTATCTTATCTTAATTAGTACATAACTATTCAATCATTCAATCAAACTTTTTTTTTTTCATCTTTCTTTTCTTGCAGACAAATTAGGAAAAGGGTTTCTGATATTATATCCTTTTATGCCCCATTTATTCTCCTAGATGCAACTTCAGTAAGTACCTGGGTCTTTTAAGAGTAAAGTAAAAACCTACCAGCGTATATGATCTCTTTTTCTTGTTTGCATGACCAGGCTGCTTGCGGAAGCATCATCAGAGGAGCAGGTAAACAAAGAATTGGGGCTGTGTGCTACTTTTTGGGTTATTATGCCATTGGGTTTCCCATTGGAGTGCCCCTGATGTTCACAGCCAAACTAGGAATAAAAGGTATTTACTGTGGACTTTTTTTTTTTTTTTTTTTTAAACAACATTTTTTTTTTTTTTTCATTCACTTTTTTTTTATGTTCTAGGTTGCTTTGCCTTTTTGGTGTATGTTGTGGTTAAAGCGATTCATGCAAACCTCTGGATGCTGTTATTTAGCCAAGTGTATTTTGCTTGCTCAAGTAAAAGCTTTAAATGTAATGTGTTTTGCAGGTCTTTGGACAGGCTGGTTTGTCTGTGTGTTTCTACAATGTTCATTTCTAGTCATCTACATGGTTCAAATGAACTGGGAGAAGGCAACAGCAGAGGTATTAATCTTATGTTGTTATATCACTTTTTTATATATGCTTTATATTTGAGCATTGTCTTACAGGCCAAAATTCGAGCTGGAGTCAGTGAAAATTCTGAAGGTATACCTTTCTTTCAATTATATTTTATGTATGTAGTCCAGCCATATTAGGTCACGAACCAGATGACAATAATGCCTAATTAGAAGGGCAGTCAGGATGAACCTTATGTGAAATAAACTATTATTGTACTGTGAACTGTTGGACCACATTAACAACAATATGCTACAACAAAAGTACAGTTCTATGTTATGTGCATCAGTCTGTCTCTGGCCCTGACAGGAAAAGAGATGGGAACTTCTTTCATTGCTTTTATTATATTTATAACATATTGTTTTCCAGTTATGCAGTGTTATGGCGCAGCAGTTGATCAGTCAGACTTCCTGGAGTTGATCCACACTGGGCCCTCAGCACCAGACAGCTGTGGATCAGAGGAGCTTTCACACACAGCTCTGATACTGCGCAGAGGCCTGGCCCTGGCAGCCATGCTCTTCATCCTGGCTGTGGGAATCACTATAAATGTATTAGTCCAAAATTTGATAAAGTGATTTACTCTTTACTCTTTATCGTGTTGATTGTTGGAGTAATTAAGGCATTAATGATAGTAGTTATGCATCTGTTTTCATCAGAGAATTATTGGTTTGTCATCAAGGTTTTGATTCAAGGTTTTGACTGAAGGAAACATGCTAAATGTAACACTGTTATACAATCCAAAATTACGATGCAAGTCAGATTAAATGTAATACTGAAATTATCATCTTGTATCATTTTGAACTACTAGAGTTGAAATATTACTAGAATAATGTGTACTATTGGGCCAATATAAAGAAATATTATATGCTTCTGGCAAAGGCACAATCAAATGGATGGTTATTCCCAGAGCAAAAAGTCCAGCAGCAGATAACACAGTGATTCCTCTTCTGACGATGAGCTGAGATGAGGACAGTTGACCTGCTGACCCTGCTCTGTGTCTATCAGCACAGTCAGGGGTGTGGGCATCAGGCAGCTGTAATAGAAATACACAAGATACTACAAATGTGTAGATATTACATAAAATATTACATTACATCAAGCACTGTAACAAACCCACAGTTTGTGGTAGGTCTACGTCATTGTTCTTATGGGCTCGTTTTAAAGCCTACAAATAACAAACATATTTTATACACAGAACATGAAATCTGATCACAGTCATACCAAGACTTCTTAATTTACCTCCCCTGTCATTCTCTTCCAGTTCAACTTGAAAATGACAACAATAAAGAAGGTGGACTGCACAATCACGCAAATTAGCAGGCCCAACCAAAACCCTGTGAAGGGTAAACAAGGTTTGTCACCACTTCTATCTTGTGTGTAATGCTTCGTTTGAACACCTTACTCACCAAAGATTCTCATTTTTGCCACAAATATAAATGTCACACTGAGGGAGAGTCCAATGCCATAGTATCCAATGAGGTTAGCCACAGCCGGGATCATCTGTTTCCCTGTGCCCACAAAGATGCCTGTGCACACACACTGCAAAACAATAGTTTTCAGTGGTCTATTCATTATATACATACCAAGGGAAAGCTCAAGCACTTACCACCAGACCATCAAAGAATTGTAGAAAACAGTACACATTCATCAAATGAGCTACCAGATCTATAATCTTTCTGAAAGACACAAAAGATACTGATATATACAAGTAAAGATGTTTAGTTTAATACATTCGAGGAAGAGTCTCCAAAAGACACACCGACAGCTGAGTGAACTGAGAGCATAATTCTATTGGCAATTTTGACCCTCTGTTTCTGTATTCAACTACCTCCTGTGTCAGTAGCACCTCCAAAATGTGACCAGTTTAACTTACTTGTCAGAGGTAAAGGTGTAGCCAATTACATTTTTAGCAGAACCAAGTACAACACCCTCAATCAAGGCAATGCTTGCTGTAATGAAAATAAATTAAAACAAGTATCACCAACTATCACCAAAATGTCTAAAAGTCTCAGGCCAACCTGCAAGAGTGAGAGAGATTTTACAGGCAAGAATCGCCCTAGAAGTGTCTCCTGCTCCGAGAGCGTTTCCCACTCGAGCACAGGCTGCAGCTTGAACACCCAGAGGGAACTGGAAAATTTTATTTGAAAAATATTACAATTGTTAATCAGCAATAATTTTCATTAAATAATGCCGTACCATGTAGGTTATTAATGCCACCATCATAACTGCATGTTGGGCAGCCAGTTCATCCTCACTCAACATTCCTGAACATTCCATTATGAGTATCTTTTATTTTATTTATTTACTAATAATGCATGCATTAGGCAGTACCTGCAAGAAATCCTCCTATTTCATAAACCCACCACTCAAAACACTTCATCATTGTGGTGGGAATGGCTAGTTTCATGTAGGAGCCCCACTCATGCAGTGATTCCACAGACCAGCCTGTAGGGGGAGCCAGACAGTAAGGGAAAACCTTGTCAAAGAGATTTCAGATCATAACTGACACTTACCATCCCATGTTGCTACATAGAGCTTTTTCCATTGAATATAAGCAAATAGAAAAACGCATATGTAAATCTGAGACAGAGTGTTGGACACCGCAGACCCACTGCAGACACACATGGTGACAAGTATATTCAACAACAACAAGTGAATAAAGGCTATCTTAACTTTCTTGACTTCTTACCTCACCCCCAGATTCAGCCAGTACAGGAGGATATAGTTAGTTCCAACATTAGCGATATTTGCCATCAGCCCAGTATATACTTGAGGCAGTGTTATACCCTGTATGCAACACATACACTAACTACTAGAACTTACAAGTCATTTCAAATTAAACTTCAGTTTAACAGACTTTGACAGAGGAACTCTTTACAAATTATTTGTTCTGAGATTCTGCACCTGGTTCTGCAGGTACGACACTTGAAGGTGATGAAGAAACATTGCCTGATGAGCAAAGAGCAACATGCATTTTCTATTGCATGTTTATTCAGTATTTTCTTAGAAAAATAGATTAATTTGGATACAATACTTACGGGTACAGCTGGAAGGTAGTATGTTATATACAGCTGTGCTATTCTGCAACAAGAAACCCCACATATAAATGATTTTTCTGACACTATCACAGGTTTCCCATTGCACTACTTTGCATTGTATTCTTTGTGGGATATATAGTGACCATGATGCAGTTGTTTCTTCTAAGAGGGCCTTGTTACCTGGCAACCTTGGGGTCCTGTCCCAGACAGAGCAGGATGGCCTGTGCGTTGATGAGCAGGGCCCAGCAGGGCAGACAGAAGAGCAGCAGGATGAGGACTCCCCTCTGCAGAATCACTCCAACATGTAACAGGTTCTTACCCCCAAAAGTCTTGGGAATCACAAATATATCAGGAAACAATCAAATGTATGTTATACTGTAATATATATTTCCAAACCTGAGACACCAGCGTATCACAAGCCATTGCTAGACCAAATCCTGTTGCTGCTGTAGTAACATTGATTGTCTAGAAGAAAAAAGAAAACTTAAATCTATAAATGTGAATCTAAATATTAGCAGCACTTTTAATTTAATTGTTATATGAAATACAGCACAATGATTTTTTTATAACATGTTTAAGACATCAGGCTATTTTTATAGGCAAAGTACAATACATTACTATATGTACTTACCGCAGAAGCCAGGCCATATCCAGCCATTACCTCATTTCCCAGATGCCCACAGAACATGGTCACCACAAACGGCAGAAGATAGTTGAAGATTCGAGAGAACAGCTACAATAATATTACTAATAAGTTCAATTCAGCTCATTGAAAATGTTTTTGCTACAGGCAGCATCCTTACCAGTGGCCCCGTCATTGTAATGATATGGGACAGCTCCTCTCTATAGGCCAGTGCAATCCTATGGCACAAAGACTGCTCCATGTTCGCTGCAAAAGACAGGTACCACCAATGGTCTGCAGGAAAGATAAGCCTGTTTTCTAATATCGGTTTAAGCACTTGTTGAAGACTGATGGGATAGTTGTGGTAATATGATGTAGTCACAGCTGCTTTGGAAAGCAGCCAAAACAACAAATAGTGTGAGAGACCAGTACAATCAAAGCAGGCTTTTTGGGTCCATGTTTTGATGTCAGTTTTTTCTTCGAAAGAAAAATAGAACAGTCTTATGAGAACTTATCCTCACAATCAAATCACACATACAGTTTACAACATTATTCTATTATTTATTAACATAAAAAGCCCAGATTGTTGCGTAGAAAAAAATACATATCATATTTTTAAAAAAATAATAAAATAATATTTTATTATGATTATTATTATTATTATTATTATTATTATTA
>KN478407.1:80273-110715 GCA_000787095.1 Periophthalmodon schlosseri
CCACAGCCACTTGTCAGTGTGATGACAGACAGGTGAAGGGTGAATTATGCTTATTGTATTTGATAAATGCACATTTAACCAATTGTTGGCAAATACACATTTCCACTAGTCACATAACATACAAACATATGATCTACTAAACAGTCTTTTTTTTGCCCGTCTGTGCGCCGGTCTCAAAACATGCTCAGCTGTTCCAGCTCTAAATGTAAAGCAGAGCTGCTCATCTGCTGGTGGGAGATAGCGTCTACCAGGCACTTCATGTTGCTCGACTGCATATTTTCCATACACTACATGCTTATTTTTTTTATGTCTTCCAGGGACAGTTTCTGCGATTTTCAGTGGATTCCTAAGGATATTTGCAAAAGAAAAAATATCCATAAATTAGACCCACCAAAAATCTTGGTGGTGGTAAGCTACTATACTATCCCATCTGACCACCATCAATCTTCTAAGCAGTACACACACAGAACAATCATGCAAGGCAAGGTGGGTGCAGTGTCTGACCTAAGGCCACAACGACTTCAAGTTTGCACTAGAGCCACTGTTGCCCACTGTGGCACCTGGTATTCCCAGTGGTCTTTCTTTTTTCTGCAAATACTAACCAGGTCCAACCTTGCTGGAATCAGACTAGATTTGGTTAGAGCATTGACAAGGAGGTATGGCCATCTTGAAAGGAATTTAGTATGACAAATCAAAGCCTTTGGGGTTTACACTTTGTACCAACCAGAACTGAGAGGCACCATCATGTGAGCAGAGCTACTCATTTGTATCTGTCACTTATTATTTTCTTGAACACGCAGCAACTTGGTGTCACATCCTGTCAGTGCCACAAACCTCATCCTGCCATTACTGCCTCCTTGATTCTCATGTTCATACTGAACAATACTATAGTATCATTGGTATTATTATAGTAATAGCATTATGCTGTGCTTTGTTGGCCTTAAGAAAAAGTCCCTGGTAGTGTATTTTGTATTCTTAAGTTGAATGTGTGTTCTTGCACTGAGAATAACTACTGATTCGTATGATGGATTTGTATGTAAGTATTTTAATTAAATAGAACATCAGCTTTGTTTAAACCACGTTGTTGGCTGAGCAATAGCTCAATTTGATCTGATAAAAGTCATCTGTTCAAAATTCGCATTGTTTGCATTTGGCAGAGTTAAATATTGACACTTTTGGTAAATTGTTGCGGTGAAAAATGTTTGGCCTGCACAGTGGAGACTGTGCCTGTCACATCTCATGACCCAACCTGAGTGTTTTTTTTCTTATTATTGATGAAATGTCTATCTATGTCAATCTAGTAAAACATAATTAGGCCCCATTTTGTCCCATTGTCCCAGTGTTAGATAGAATACCACTGATAGTTATAATGCATTACATAACACTGCATTATTCTTTCAATGATGCCACTCCTGTTGCCACAACTGTCTTGGGGTAGACTGACAAAAGAAAGGCTGCCATTCTGCACCACCGGTCCCTCTGACCGCCACAAATCATGCATGCAGGCCAGGTGGTAGCCGTATTTTCCTGATTACTTCTCATTTTTTTCTGCAGATTTCTATGTGAATCATCAAGTAATCAAGCATTCCTCATTGGTATGCTGGCATTTGGAAATCACCTGCCAGATCACATGAGAAATGGCGCCCAAGTTGGTGTTTGGGAATAATAATGAGGGAATAGATTGATTAGCACATGGAAAAGTGTTAAGATGCTACTAAGGAAACAGTTGTAGATTGATTTAGTACATTTCACACAAAATCAAGAGGAAGAAATGAGGTGTAATCACATTTAAAGTGTTTACATTGTTTTTAAGTATGGAATGGGAAACGTACTTGGGTAACTATTGATCATAATCAAGTAAACTCCATTGTGAACACATTCACTTTGTAATACATGTTGAAATCATTATTTTAAACCCTTAAACCACTCAATCATGAGCATGTGAGCATAAAGGTTGTGCGCATGTGATGAGGATGTGGTGAATACAGATGAGCGTTATATGGATCACAGAGTAAGGTCACACATGGAGAAAGTGCAGCTCATCTGTTTATTTTTTCAGTCATGTCAGACATTTCAAGTAACACGATATGTACACACAGATTAACTGTACAAAACACAAATTAAAAGAAAAATGTTAGTCTCACATCAGTGCCTTGTACAGGAAGCATTCAAAAATGCCATATAAATATTCAATAAAGGAGTTGTTAATAAATGGCAGAAAAGTCAACATCCAATAGTGAATCAAATGTATAGTAAATCTTGCTTACTTTATCTAATTGTATGTTGTATTTATGCAAAGCAGAACAAATGAAAAATATATATTTCTAACCACAATTTACTTTACTTTAGATACCGGGCTATATGCCCACTTTAGAAGAATAATGTTGTTAATAATTAGAATAGATACAAATATTATAATTTATGTTACTGCATGAGATGAAAAATAATGCCATGCATAACACAATTGCAGGTAAAACATTAGATCACTGTTTGCCATTAAGTAATTGCAGTACACAAATTCCTGACTTTCGTCAAGGCCAACTGTTTTGTGTGAGGTTGAAATTATGAATGGGAAGAGGACTGTTTAAGTAATTAGTGCCCACTAACCATAACACTATTATATTTACTAAACAATTATCATGTAAGTCTAATTGGTGCTTTACAATTACAGGGGCAGCACTACAGGGAGCATACTCACAGTAATCAAATATCTAATTACTGAACACACAAGGTGCATAGAAAAGCAGTGCATGTCTTACTCCTTGATACGTATGTTTACAAACCCTCTGTAACCTTAAGTGACTTCCTTCCAAATAAAAATACTTTACATTCAAGCAATCAAGCACTGGTCTTCCACTGTAAGTATCTCTATAGTTCAATATTTACAATAATAAATAAATAAATACAAATAAATTTACCACATTCAGACATCTCTTCTATGCTAACACATTCAAACACATTTAGTCAAAAATAAACTGTAAACTCAAAACTTTGGTCATAAACACATCAGCAGAAATATACATAAGGCATAATCTACCAGGTTAAATGGAATAAACAAGAATAATGACATTACTCAAAATATTCCTATTTACAATATTTCATCATAGAAAAATAAGTCTGGACAGAGAGCCACAGAAACACTTAATTCAAGTGCACAAAACAGGTTTGTAATTTTGACTCCATAAGATTCAGTGTAGCTTTAAGAAATAGATGCCACAACATCCTGATATCGTCACTTAACATTTTATTGTACACTATTCTAAAAGCCACATAACACACATACCAACACACATAGCAACAATGTCACCTTTTTACATTTAGTCTACACATATATACATCTGTAAACTTCTCTTATTATCCTCTCTGAACATAAAACAACTGCTTGATCAGTTTTTGTTATCCAAATGCAATTACAATAAAATCCACACATGTCATTTTGGAGTCTCAGTTAGAGTAGACCATCCTTCCATAGAGCAAATATGACCTCGGGCAGATCCGTGTTCAACCAGCAGCATACTGGACGGAGTCAGGAGCCACGTTCTGCCTGACTGCTCAGAAGAGGAGGGAGGAGGGGGGGAAGGGAAGAGCAGGGAACAGGCGGATACAGAGGTGTCACAGAGCCCACATGTGGACAGCTTCAAGATACAGTCCCACTGTTTCCATAGTCCTCCATTGTGTCTGTGTTTATATTTGAGCAGGCTGAATACATGCGTGAGTCAACAGGACCACCTGATACATGTCTTTCACTGCTGGTCCACAGGTTCAGACAGTGTTGCTTTTCAAACCACAAGTATCCAATTCAATAAATGTACATCATTAAGTAAATATAGTGGTATACATTCTTATATTTTTGTACAACAGAAATAATGAGAGCTGTCACTGGCAGTAATGCTAAACCAGGAGACAAAATGAGAAATGTGAACTAGTCTTTTTGTGCCTTCAGCTATGTTCTATAACTCAAAGGGGAATGGTATGTTGTCCTACTTTCCACTTGTTCAATTATTTACATAGAGGAGGTTCAAGGGTCAAGGATTGTTTAATATCCCAAAAGAGCCATGTTTTCAAGCAGCTGAAACACGTTGATACACTCACAAATAATTACTTGAATAGTTCAAAAGGCACAGTGCTGATTTTCTGTACAGGTACGGCTAATCTAAAATACACAGGGCAGATCAGACTGTCTGACTTTAAGCTTAACAGCCAGAGGGAGAAAAGCACCTTACATGTCGCTATTTACTGTACTATAAAGGACACTCATCTTACACGATTCAATTAGCCTTTAAACTGCAGCCGTTGTTGCATAGTGCTTAGGAAGAATTTTTTTTTATATTTTTTGAGGAACATAAAAACGCTGTTAAAATGTTTCTGAAACATTATAATATTTAAAACAAATAATCAATGTCTGAATTAAAATCTCCTTGATTTACGTAAACTCCACACAGATGCTCACTATCTCACCTTGTCCCTCTCACCTTGGATGTATCGTCTTAGTTGCGCAGCAGTGTGGCCTTTGCTTATGGAGTGGTGTCCCCCCGGTGCATAGAAGCCCGTGCCCAAGCCCCCTGCCCCCCTGCTCCTCCTGGACCTGCTCCTCCCGCTCCTCCATGGTCCTTGTCCGATTCGGGCTGGCTCTGAGCCCTCTCTGGTTTGGGGTTGGCTGCACAGGGAGGGTCTGGCTGCTGTACTGACATGGTCCTACGGAGATGGGTCCGTTTACACAGAAAGTCCGGTTTAGCAGAGAGTCCAAAAGAGCCCTTCCTCAGAACCATGCGAACTGAAGGGGATTTCTTGGGCCTGGCTCGGTGCCCAAACTGAAGGGTAGAGAGATGCGCAGCATAACCTTCACTCAGGAACTGAACACATGACAAGGATGTTAAATTATCCAAGACAACACCTTAAAAAAAACAAAACAAACTCTGATCTTGCTATACCTGGCACTGGTTTTGGTATTTCTTTGATGGTCGTCCAACAATGTAAATTTGTGTGGGACTGAGGCCAAGCATGTTGTAAACTGATATGTCTTTCATGGATCCATAAGCAGAGTTTATCTTAATGTGACACTGTGAAGAAAAAATGTTTCAGCAGTTTTAGACTTTTATAAAGGCAATATAAAAAGGAATGTGTTTGCCAAGCCAGTACTACTATTTCAGATTTAGCATGATTTAAGGGTTTAGTTTAAAGTCTGCTGGTCTGTAAGTTATGCAGACAAATAGATTTGCTGAATAGATTTCCCCATTGTGGTTATGGTTATGTGAAAGAAGGCTTCATACTAAAATCAGATAAAGGCTTTGTGCTGTGTAAGCTGATGTACCTCCTGTATGAGGTTTCTGAGAAAGATGGTCTTTTGCCGCAGGGGGTCGTGAACGAGGCCTTCAGAAAAGAAGATCATCCCATGAGGAAAATTGTGCTGCGAGAGCCACGATACCACACGCTGCTTCTGCATATCAGGGCGGCCTGTGATGTAGATGATCAGATAACCCAGATCCTGCCAGTGCCTGCATACAAATGGAAGTATTTAACAGCTTAGTCTGGCTATAAGGAAGCATATGACAACTCACACATAAACCAATCCCACATTATGACCAGCAGCAACTAATATAAATGACATTATCTCTATATTAATACGCTTGTTAGTAGGATCGCGGCAAATGTCAAAAGCAGGAGACAAAAGTCATCCTTGCTGATCCAACAGATGGGGTGCTGTGGCTCAAATAGCTTTTAAATTACTCTACATTAAGATAAAAGGTTTTCTAATGCACATTGCACAACAATTTGTTGCTTTTTACGGTGCATATTAGGCAGGTGGTTATATCAGATGAACATTATCAATATAAGGCAAGTGGTCATAATGCAGCCTGACTGGAATATTCACCACTTTACAGACAGGATACAGCAGTCACTATGTTTAACTATTACCTGACAACATCCACAGCCCCGGGGCGGACCTTAGGGTCACTGCCCATGATTGACACACTGGCAGCAAATGAGCCATCAATACTGAAGACAACACACTCCATACCCCTTGGCAACACAGTGAGGTAGGCCTCTGCACTTGTCTGATCACCCCTAGGGAAATGAGGAGAGAAATATGGTGTTATGAACCTGGAACTCAATGTGCTCCAGGTCTGCAGCTCGTAACTATGGCCATCATTTAAAAAGGCACAAACACTAATACAGACCACACACAAACACACATTTTATGAAAACAACATCTCATGTCAGTAAGCCTCTTGATTGTAGCACCTTATTTAATAATTCATAACAGTGGAACAGTATAAGCCATATAGCCACTTACTTGACCACCATTTTAATTGGATAGACTCCTAGACTCAGCCTTTTGCTCTTGGGGATGGTGTATGTGATTCTGCCACTGCTATTAGTCACTTCTGTGTCAAAGTGCACCCAGCGGCCAGACTGTGGCTGTGTCATGAGGAAGATGTCCACCTGGAAGAGGCAGCAACAGTCATTATTGTTGACCTTTCACAACATGTTAGGGTCCTGCTGAGCGATATAATGGTTGGCACCTTTTCTCCTGTTAGAGTGACCATGTCCAATGGGCCGTACATGAAGCGGCCCACCAGCGTCTGGGGCCCATCCTCAGTGGCAATTACATCATTCACCCTGTGGTTGGCAGTGACGTTCTGTAGAAACATACAACACACTTCATAATGCCTGGCCCTGGCCACCTAGGAGCAACTACAAATACATCATCTTTTAAAACGGTTTGGAGAAAAAAATGTAATTCTGCAAATTTGACTGAAAATTATGTTGAGTAAAAAGACGGATATTTCTAATGCAGTATAGTTATAGAACTGAAATACAACTGTGTATTGCTTTCATTAGAAAAGCTCTCTATATGCTAATGTGGCTAAATGCATCCTGAATGTGGCCGACATATCCTGGTTATAAGCCCAGATATAATACCTGTATATTCACAGTTTAATGGTATGTTATTTATATCTGAAAAGTGTAAATATCACATCTAGTGACTGACAAGTGTGGATAAGTTCCTCAGTCTTGTTGAATAGTATCACTCAAATAGATAAACTGTTTGCATAGATGGAGTACCAAGACCTTAAGTTACGACCATTTATGGTTTGTATTAGAAACACTTGTCTTTATGAGGAACGAGACAGACCTCAAATAGAAATAGGCTTCCATGGTGCTCTAGTAACACAGTTCTATTTATAACTGCATTGAAAGCAAGCAGTTGCTAATGCCTTGACTCAAAAACACAAAAGGAGAATTGGGTCTGTAGATAGAAATGTAGCCTTGATTCGGTTTAGCTCAGAAGAGTCAAGTAATTGTTGTGTGTAAGTGTGGGAGTACTCTGAAAAAAAAAAAAAATCAAACAGCTCAACATCAGCATCCACTGCATATCCACTGTTAATGAGACAGCAAAAAGAGCAATACACTTATGACATAGGCATGGAAAAGCATGTTGGAAAAATGTGTCACTGTTGTTGAAAAAAAAATTGTAAAAGTACCCTCAATTTAACATGTGTCCTCCTTCTGAGCCATTTTTCCCGTGGACTGGAGGGAGAGAAAGGAGCAGAGTCCAAATGGTCTGCTTCCTGGGCCTTCACACAGTCACAACGCATGAGCTGCAATAAAAAATACATAGATCACCACCTTGGTCTTTTCATAATTGCTCTAGCAGTAGACATTGTATGGTTCACAGTAGCTTTTAAATTGAATCCATGATAAAGTTCATAAACCACAAGTGGAATGGAGAGCTTTTGTGACAAGAGCTGACATAAATCAAAATCTGAATGAACGCTGATTTTAAAGAATTGCAAGAAATGACTCACTACTCAAAGATATGCATCCAATTACAGCGTGGAGTCAGTGAAAAAATACTTTGATTAAAACACAACATTTTGCATAATTTTGAGTCATTTTACTTTGTTTTCAATAAAAGACCAAACATGTTACAACAGGAAATTGAATGTGGATGCTTCACCTGGTTGAATGTCATGTCTCCTGAATATTTACACTTGGCAAACAATCGTGGCTATATTAACCTTTCTTTTGTTTAACATATAACAGCACGTGCTCACCCTTTACCTTCTATAAAGCAGAATCCTGGTTTACTGTGTGACAGGTTTTGAGTAAGCAGTGCACTGCAGCAGACAGGTGTTACCCACAATGGAAAAAGGTGGGAACATGCCTTTGATTGATTTATATTGTACTCTTTGAATTTGCATTTTAATTTGAAATCACACTGCAAGAAATAAACATTGTATAGCTGGATAGGCACAATAATGCTGATTTTAGCTTTTTACCCAATACCCAAAACAACTGTAGACCTTTTTGTCTGCCAGTTCATATTTAAGTTGTGTAGGTTTAGCCTGAGTCTTTCATAACTGTTAAAAGTTAACAGTGAGTCCCTGAGTCTCATCCAGGGAAATTTAAAACACCCCCAGTCTTCCTCTTTGAGCTGCTTACCTGGCGGAGAACAAACGCTGCTACATCAGTGGATTCCCAGTAGGAGGCATGGAAAAGATGAGGCAGAGCCACTGTGGGGAAGGCAGTGAGCACATCAGGGCAGTACAGAGCATAGTCCAGCCGCTTGGAGCCCCACCATGTACTAGAAACTGCACAC
Source organism: Periophthalmodon schlosseri (assembly GCA_000787095.1). Lineage (NCBI taxonomy): Eukaryota > Metazoa > Chordata > Actinopteri > Gobiiformes > Gobiidae > Periophthalmodon > Periophthalmodon schlosseri. The sequence goes on from KN478407.1 coordinate 88,879, forward strand.
AGAGAATTGTGGGTAGTAATTATTAGTTACAGTTAAATTTAGTAAAGTAAGATCATAAATATAAAACTGTTCCTTTAAGATAAGTGCATCATAACAACTTCTTTCCCAACTGAGGTTTAGGGTCTTAAAGAGGCTGTACCAGATTTTTGCCAATGTAATTGAGTGAAATTTGTTTTACCCCAGTACATATTTATTGTAAAAGCAGCTCTAAAATAGCATGGCTGTACGCTGTCTGCATCTAATTATAAAGCATTTTTATCGCCCATGAACCAGGAAGTGAGCCTGGTTAGCATTCTTGCTGTTGTTAGCAGTGGTATTACAGCAACAGTCTGTTCAGTCCTCCGAGAAGTTATGTAAAGTGTGCATAAACTCATTGCTGTAAAAACTGCACAAACTGCTCAAAATGTGTTAAGAGAGCGAGGACTGCTGCAAACAATGACAAAATGAACTACGTAACTGTTACGTCTTGCTCAGACTGCACCCAGTCCAGCTGCGTCTCCTGTGTCAGACCTCCTTCGTTGTGGTGTGAGAACCAGAGGCTATACTGTGCCGCTGTGGTCACCACATGTTCATGCAATAACAATTTATTTATTAAGGGAAAAGGCTTGCGGTAGGCTCCGTCGTCCGGCAAAAATAGAATCCATCGGATTTAATCCGGAGTGCCACAACACTTCTGCCGGCATCACCACACTGCACGGCGTGCCGTCTGAGCTCCTCTTGTATTTTTTCTATATGAATTACCCGCAGCCACCGGACCGTAGCACCGGAACTGCACCGCATGCAGCCTGATGTCTTGCTTACTCTCTATTTACTTCCTTATTTTTTACATGTTACTGTTATTGTTGGTTTACATGTTTTGTCTATCTGACCAGTTCAATACTAAAACATAAATCAAATATTACTCCCAAAATGTGTACTTTTTTCCCCAAGAATATGATTTTAATTTCATTACATTATAATATTTGGTAACTAAACTTTCATTGAAGTGCAAAGTTTGCCTACTCTTCCACCTGTGCAGTTGTGTATTGGCTATGTTCACTCACTGTTGGCAATTAGGTTTCCGAGTTGGCTCATAGAACAGACAGATGTTTCACTTTCCACACTGGTCACACTCCCTCTGCGTCCTCCTCCCTCGTCTTTTTCAGTCTTACCCTCTGACAACGGCGTGGACAAGCTTTGTTCACTTTTTAAGAACACATTTGATTGGCCTTGGATACTTTCATCTGTGAGCAAGAGAGGAACAGAAAAAATGAAGGACAGAGACATGAGAAAAGAAGCTTTGAGTAGACAACAACTGGCCCAGCATAGTCTTTAAATCAATAGCGTTGTTTTGGCTAATAAGATCACTTCTCGCTGTGTATTGACTTGCTTTGGGTTATATCAATGGAGCCAAAAGGAGCAGAGGCAGCTGAAGGCTAGTGAGTGACTACCACTTTTACATGATAAGAATCCCATTGTATTGGTTTTGGCAAGTCTCCTATGAGGTTAACATATGCAGACAGGCACTAGACAGAAAATACAATGACTGACCACAGACTATTATATAACTGCTGATATAAACTAAACCTTTGCATTATATTATGGTTATAATAATAATGTTTGAAATTTGCACATCAAGTAGTGGCTCAGAAATTATTGAACTTTCCAAGTATCATCAATCTGAGCTGAATTACTAAAAATGGTTATGCCACGACTGGACGAAACTACTATAAAATGTAACCAGGTCAATACTAATACTAACTAAATTGAAACACTAAAAGTACATGGAAGTTCCCGTGGAGTGAATCTACTTATTATTCTTTGAGACAGACAACCTTGAGGAGACATTTTTCATCAATAATTCAACCGTATGAAAGACAAATGTGCAGCAGCACAGTTTAATATAACGCATTTCAGACAGAGGACATGTGGGAGCTTCTACCAAGAGAAAGGGGGGAGAGGAAGGTAAAGATAATCTTAAATTCATGACAGTGTATTTCCTCTTCAAGTTCAGTTATGTAATTGTGAGTTATCCCAGGGTTTTGTCAGATACATCTTATAACAATACCTCCAGATTGACTCAGGGCTAAAGGAATCTTCAAAGCACAGAGCTGCACAGAGGACATTTCAATCACGTTGGGCTGAGAGGCAAATACACCCTTGTCTCCCTCAACAACAAAAGGAGCATTTGTGTGCAGTACATGATGTGCATGTGTATGTACTCTGTGGACACTTATAATCACTGCTTGAGAGTTCTCCTTCATTCGAGACATAATAGTTGTGGTATCTGTGTTATCCCTCAGTTGTCCAGCTATGCTCCGTTGCAAAAAAGGTTGAATTCTGTCAACTAAAGTTGATAGTTGGAAGTTGATTTCAAGAGTTTAAAGGTAGTACCAGTCAAATAGTAAATATATCAACAAGATGGTCCGGTGATACGGGTCTGGAAAGAGATTTGTTGGGGAAGACATCTGCTGTAAAACCTACCTAAATATTCAAAATACCAAGTTATTATCATCACCCTTTATAATTACTCTCTTTTGAGGTTTGTAGACTGTGGAGACAAATATTTGCTGTTTATTTGTTTGTTAATATTTATAAGGAGCAATAATAAACATCAACATGTTATTGCCAACTAAATGAGTAAATCTATTGAAGAAATTGGTCCATGACCTAACCTCTATTAGTCTTTAGAGCTGAGGTGGTAAACTTAATGAACCACTTCATAATGAATTAGGAAGTCAATAAATGGACAGAGACCCTCTTTTACAGATCAGAGCCATTTTAGCTAGGCCTGTCACGATAATTGCTATACTGATTTATGGTTCAATACATGACAGATGGAACAATATTTTTTGGGGGTCAGTATTTATCGTGGGCACTTTTTCTTTGCAGTGGTGAGATATTTTTGGTTATTTTTTTGCAATACGATAAGATTTGAGCTGAAGAAGGTTGAATAAATAAATTCTATGACTCATTATAGATACAAACGAATTACTTATTCATGTTTTTTTATTTTTTATATTGTATATTTAGAATAGTTTTTGGGGATAATTCTGCTTTATGGTTTGGTTTCAATATTATCGTTTATTGTCTATATTTACTTCAGCAATATATCGCACTTTAAAATTTGTTATCGTGGCAGGCCTAAGCACAGCTCCAATAGTCCCTTAAGAGTAGTTTTACTATCTATAATGTACATGGGAAATTTAACCTTACATCTTATTTGACATATTCCTGAGCTGTGCATTGAGTATGAATTTCAATCCAGACAGTGATCAGAATTTTAACACATCTCACAGTGCGGCTATAGTGAGTAAAATATCATCTAAAATGTGACTGCAATGAATAATGTGTAACCTTGTAGTGTCAAAGTGGATTCGCAAAACTAGCTTCTCAATATTCAGGACCGATGCGCACCAATTGAACTGCAGAATCTACCACAGCGACAATATAATGGCAAAATAACATCTCACTCGGAATCCTGATATCGGTGCAGATTCCTGGAAGACCATCTTTCACAATTACAAGGATGGATCATGTCAATAGCACATCCACCAGCAGCGTATGCACAAACCTGATATACACACGGTATCAATTTGTTATGATTAATGAGCTCCTGAGCTATAAGACATTCACTGTACAGTGAACACAAAGAAAGAAAGATACGATGAGGAGGATTCAGTTCAATGGAAACTCAGTCCTTCTGACCTTCAGACCTTCTGACCTTCCTCAGGTATACCTGAGGAGGTCAGAAGGACCTTTATTCAAACGTCGTGTGAATAAAGTGAACCAAGAGTGAGACAGTGTGCGGGAGTTTTCTTAACCTTTCAAGTGCTTCTCCTCTGACGCACCTGTTGCCCAGTCAGGTGTGCAACGAGTACAATATAGAAAAGCTCAAAATTTCTGTAGCAGTAAATTTCACTTTCATAATACACTGTTATAATCTGTGTGATGGGGAAAAAAAGCTACAGTCCCCCACTGTACCGTGTCCTCATATTTCCCAATGGGTCATAACTGGAAATCAATAGGAAGTGGCTTCCTCCTTTCTAAATTGGCAACATTCTTTATAATAAGCTCAGCTGTTGACAGCTGCTGATGACAAAGTTTTAGCCACACGAGTCCCATTTGGCTGGTCCTCCACTGGCTTAGAGTAACTAATGATCATTATTCAGGGCAGCAAAAGGATGACAGTGTTTCTTCGTCATGTGGGACTCTCTGTTTGAATCTCAGCACCTGCCAATGGTTTTAATTTAGCAAATGACTACATCAAATATATATTTAACCACAATTAAACACCAGAATAGCTCTTTAAGTGTGTCTGTATAATTATTTCCATTAGCTTTATCGTCTTTTTTTTCATTTTACTGAGCATTTGAGTTGCTAAATGAAAACTAAAGGATTAGAACTGAACTGGAATAGTTTAATTACATAAGAATTATAATTATAATAAGGGCATATATATGGTTCCATTGCATTGTATCTTAACAAATTTAATCTTTTCTATAATTCACTTAGATGGGTGCACAACATTGACAGGAAAACAAACTGTTTCTAGACATATACCTACTGTGTTTCTAAATGTATAGTTAGCCTTGACATTAGAGGTTGTGTGGTCATTAAGGCTCCATTTATTTACTTCACACAATTAACTGAACTGATTAAAGTTAATTCACAAGAGAAGAGCAGGTCACAGTTTAAATAAGGGTGTTCAATGTACAAAATAATGGGAAGATGAAATAATGAAGAAACGCTATGTCACTTTCTAACCAATGCAAATAAGAAATCAGTTGTTTTATTTCTTAGTGTTAACAAATATTACATCTGAAACCCAAATATCACTGTTAGAAAACATATATCAATATGTTTAGAGCATTTATGAACACTTTTGACAGACAGACGTTTTTGGTTTATTCATCTATGCTATTTCTGAGGCTGTTAAAACAAGTGTACAGTCCTCACACTACTAATAATGAGGTAGGAGTAGAGAAAAGGCAGAGGAACCAGCGGATGCATCATAACTACTGTTTAGAGTGTGCCTCCGTGCCCCAAAAGTGGGCTAACACATGCTTCAAATAAATCATAGGCTCATTAAAGAACACTCGTCTGTACAGCCAGCCCTCCTGGGGGATTACAACATCTTATCTGGCAATGACTATCTCACATCCTGTGCATGAGGAGCAGACAGATGGACAGCGAAAGGTGGGGCATGGACGCCAGAGGAACCACAAATGAGTTTAAACTTTGGGCGCTTGGGGAAAGGTACTGCATTCCATCTGTCCTTCTGTGAAAAAGTACACTGATAAATCTCTTTTATCTTCAGGGTAAAAAAAAAAAATGCTTAAGGGGTTAGTTCACAGCGCCCATGCAGAGTAACAAGCCCGCCGAATGTCTCTTCCTGCTCGTCAGCCCATTTCACACTGTACTGTCCTGTCTAATAAAGCCTAAAGCCTACAAACATGAGAGCGGCAAATGATGTGAAGAAATTGCTTACTCTTACCTAGGAGCATTGTGCGACCGTCTCCGAGAGGGTAGCGCTGGTAGCGTGGCACAGCAAATGGGGGTAACCTGTGAAAGACAGGCTGCAGTAGGGGCTCCAGTCTGGAGGCAGAGGGGTCCGAAGGGTAAAACAGGTTGAAGATCTGAGAACAGGCAGGGCGAAGTTGGCTCACTGTCAAGAAAAACAAATGCTCATGTAACAAGTAAATCAGTTTTATTTTTTGTTTTTACAATATTTAATTATTCACTACATTTTGTGTTGGTTGAACACCAACAACCTGTTACAAAACAGTCAGTTCATTCGCTCTATGTGTCTACATTCTGTTGCTATAGAAGAGAAAAAAATAACATCCCATCCTTCAACTAGTGGCGCTGGTGTAACCTCTCAGGAGCAATGGGTTATCCTAGTACAGTGCGCTGGGAGTGGGGACCCTCTTTCAGATCTACTGGAAAACCTAGTTGCAGAATTGGCCTCATCTTGTCACTTATGGTAGCTCATGTTTTACCTTGGACATTGGGCAGCACAGTCCTCCTCATGGCCAGCACCAGACCCAATGGACAGCCCAACAGGAAACAGTCAGACACCTCGAAGTCAAAACGGCCTGGATTCAATACCAGACTGGTGCTACTGCCACCACGCACCTCTACTCCCTCTTTCATCAAACTGCAAAAGACATTTGGGAAAAAAATCTATTACCCAAGAACCAGTGAAGGTATACTCATTTTATGATGATTTAGAAAAACATCCAGTCTAAACTGCAAGATCGTTGACATGCTTAGCCTTCAAATCCACTCTAGACCTTTTCTAAATACTAGGGAAATGAAGGAGCGACATGGGACTCAAAATAGTCCCAAAGTAAATTGATGAAACCAACATAAATGTTTTACTGTGGTGCGTAATGTTTGTAGATTCTATCCTCTACAGTGATTACTTGGTGAGATACACAACAAAATTCCCCACAGTGAGACCATTAAAGTGCACACTGGGAGAGGGATTATCCGCCCCTCTCTGGTCTCCTTTAAAAGCCAAGATCAATACTGCTTTTGTTTTCCTATGCTGCTGCTTTCTCTCAAGTTCACCCCTTCATTCTGAGCTCATTCTGTGGTTGTGTAATCATCGGCCTGTTGTTTACCCTCATGTCCACTACTGTAAATGTCTTGTGTTACCTAACCCACATGTAGTGAGGAAAGGTTAGTGTTTCATTAAAGGTTATCAGGAGTGTGCTGTATTTAAGAGAGAGGCAAGTATGCTTGGTAGCTCAATGTAAAACACTTTTAAATGAATGTGTATTGATTTTTAACACATTCTGTTATACTGTAGACTGTTATATATATCACATTTCCAATAGTTGAAAATGACTAAAATGACTGTACATTCAAATACAGGATTCTAGCATTAACACTCAATTGATACACATGAAACTATTATATTTTATCTAAAATCACAAAAAAGGGGTACATCATTGACCCCTAAATAAAAATGTATAAGGGCTAAAAGATAAAAGGTAGGTGGATTTGACATAACAGTTGTAAAAAAAAAATCAACATCTATGTACTAATCCATACTGAAACAACTATTAAAACTATACAAAATATACTCATTTTAACTGAAAAAATGGGACCTTTCCTGAATAGTTTTAGAATCCTCTTTATCTATATGAGAACTAGTATTAGATCACATAGTAATTTAATTTAAACAACTAGTATTTCGTGATTGTGTAATTGCATTCTATTTGGTAAACAACAACAACAACAAGTGTTTATTTTGGTGATTGTGGTATCAGAATTAGTATTGATGCTAAGCCCAACGCTATGAAACTCAGTCAGTGCAAGGTGTGTGTGAAAAATTTGCACTACACACAATATACACTAATACGAGCAGCCGCTGGTGTGAAATGAGGGATAATGTCTTGGAAAGCAGATTTAATAAGGCCTCTTGGTGACGGGATTTTCCACCAGGGCTAATAAAGGCGGAGAGAGCTATAAGGAGCAGAGGTTACCCACAGCAGAGCCACTCTAAGGCTTAATCAGGCTGGATCCATTGGAAAATACACTGCTCCCACACGAACAGTAAGTGTCACAAGTGAAGACATTTGCTTCTATTCTGGTCTCAATTGCAATGTTGTAAACCCCATCCAGAATAGTTGTATCCATTAAACCTTACCTGAGCCAGCTAATTCACCTGCACACAGTTTAACAGCCTGGCACGGGTACACAGAGGCTATTTATAGAGCAGGCAGGAAAGGGAGGAACAGACAAGCTGCAAATATTGATAAAGAAGCAGAGCCAAGCAGAATGACATATTGTGAAATGAGGGGTGCAGCGAAGCATCTGGCTCTGGATGAACCCGTAACACACATCAGTTCCTGTCACAGACAGAGAGACAGGGAGATGGATGGCAGAAAAAACACACCGATTTTGTCACTGTGGTTGGGTGCGTGTTCATCATTTGTTATTACTATATGCTGCAATCCAAATGTTTACTTTAACAAGAAGATGATCTACATAATATTGTCAATGCACAACAAAAAAAAACAACTGATTTGAAAGCAACCTAATTTATTTGTGTCGAGAGCAACAGTATTTGTTGATACTGTATACTTTAATAGCTAACATGAATTTTAAAGGGGACATATTATTATTGTATTATCAACTAATTAGCTTTTAATCATTAGCTTACTCAAAGCGGTATTTTGATTGATATTTGAGTAACCCGGTGCCCCTATCCCTACTCACAGCGTACTTCAAACCATAGTCATTTTTCAAAGATAAAAACACACATGTGAAATGCCACTATGAAGAAGCAGGGCCAACAGAATAGAATCAGTTCTGCAGTTTTGAACAAGAAGTCAGCGGATCCATATCAGTTATGAATTTGTTTTAGATCAGTATTGCAGTTTACAATGAATAAAATGTGAAATAAAGTGAATCCAGAAAAATTTCTTCTTTAAGCATAGGTATATAATTTAAGATACTGAAATTGTATATCACAATGTAATTAAACTAATCCATGGAACAATACCAATACACCAGAGTACTATAGTATTCTATGTGTTTGGCCTTACCTGGAGAAGAAGCCCCGCTGTCCTGCAGAGGATGAGTCTCCATCATAGGAGTCGCTCTGTTTGCGGCTCAGAGAGGGTCCACCTTGGCCGTTGTTTGGAGCCGAAATATCAATATTGCTTTTACTCAATCTCTTACTGGAACTCAACCCAAGACTTGACTCTCTCTGGGGCCCTGATGAACTGTCCTGTGTGGAGAGCAGGTTAAAAATTGTGTTATTGTAAGATAATTTTGTCCAATATCACATAAATACGCAGACATAATATGACAACTAAGCGAATAACATTGATTATCTCATCATTATGGCACCTGTAAGAGGGTGTTATACTATACAGACATTGCCATCAACATGAATTCTAGAGGAAAGACAATTTGTAAGAATTTGAGCAGGTTTAATTCACTCTTAACCTTACATTTCTTCTGCAAGTGTCTCACTTCACTTTATAATACCACCACCCAATTCATATTCTATGTTCAAATGGATATGTAAATCACTGCACAGGTAGAAATTTGGTGGCACGAGCCCAAAAGATAGAAGCCCAAGGGAATGAGGAGGAAGTCCACATTAAGTTTAATGTATACTGTAGATTTTTCAGGCTGAGGAGTTCAATGGCAAGAGTATAGAGGATAGAAAGAGACAAATTAAAAAATAAAAAATGCAGTAAATATAACTTTATTGCCATCAGTTTGTTGTACGAGCCCAAATCACATTTCATATAACTGTCAGAAACTCATAAAATCTCACAATGCTGACGTTTCTGGGAAAGGTGCCAAGGTTGTGTTTTCACTATGTTTGTGGACTTTAATTAACTTCTCTGAAAGGACAAGGTATGACAGGCATGTAATCATAATCATAATTTTACAGAGATGTCTTCATAAACCTCTCACAAATCCCATTACCAGAGCTACCAGAGTACCTTCAAGCTTTCGGTGCTGTTATTTCTGCTGCTGTTGTTTGGGCTGCCAGTCCTGTGATTGTTACTGAAGCACAGGGCGTCAAAGCACAGCACGCCACCCACACAGTCTCCCATAAGGCAGACCTGCGCAAAACACACGCAATTCAACAGAATGTATCAGAATAGAATCAGAACAGCCAGAAATCCACATACGCACAGATGAATGAATGTGATTACAAGTGAAAACATATCATTTCAAAATGTCAGGGAGCCTGGCTCAGACAACAGAGAGGCATAACAATAATAAATACAGCGTTTTATGTTTACAACGAGCTTTCATATCTGTGTGTGGCATTTACACAGTGCATTCATAATAAAAATACGTCAGATAAATCAGGGTGTGATTATGAGTAGTTGTAGAAGTATAAATAATGTACTACAATAATTTAAGTCATACCCACAAAGAATATAAGACATTTTTACATTGACACTGTTTTAAAGTCATTTGTGGCTGATAATGAAATCCTGTCAGTTAATTCAATAAAGCAATTAATGCCTGTGAGATAATAACTTAGCCTACGACTACACTGCAAAACAAAATGTAAACTAGAGTGTGGGCTCATGTGGACCTTGACCCTATATTCTGTATGTATAGAAAGTGTCAGAGCCTGCCTCCAAGGTCAGTTTTCTTGCAGTAGAACCAAGGGCTCACTAAATCCAAAGAATAACCATTTTCTAACTTGACACAAGGTAGATTTAAACAACATTTTTGCATGAAATATTTAATAAAACCTATTATACATTTACTCACTACACCACTGGTTAATGAAAAAACAAATACAATTGAAATTCATTAAATATTATTACATTCAAAAAAGAATTTTGAAGAACCTTATATCTCAAATTGAGTTAAATATACCGAGTGCAAATTTACTGAAATAATAATTTGTAAATGTACCGAAGGACTATTGCCAGTGAACTGCCTTATACCAGTTTTGAGCCAAGGCATGTTTTAGATTCTAAGCCAAAATCAAAATGTTTAAATCAAAATCATACCCAGAACTTGTTGGAGTCACATGAAATTCTTGAGTTCAAATAAATTAGCTTGTGCTTTCAGATGCAAAAATGATGAATGTTTTCACAGACATGGCTTTGTCCTAGAGTTTATGCTGACGCACTCACACACCTGACCAGTGAAGCCCTGCCCGTCCTCAGATTGGAGGAAGCTGCGGTACACCTGGTTGGCCCTGGCGATCACGGTTGCCACGGCGTCCTGGTACCGAGGTGAGACGATGGCGAGAAGAGGGAGAGCTGCAAGAGGGAGGTGGTCCACACTGCTGGACACACAGCTCTCATCATAACTGTACGGGTTTAGACTGAGAAGAGAACAGACAAGAGAGAAATGTCATTTAGGCACAATATCCATGACGACTGAAAGACTAAAGCACTATGGAACCTGTGAGTATTAAACATGTAAATCAGGTCTCTGATTAATTGAGTTTCAGCATGTCCTGGTAAAAATAAAGGTTCAAAATAAATAAAATACAACTGGCAGCAAGGTAACATTTTGAGAACATTTTTACATATAGAGGTGGGCAACTAATCAAATTATCAGAAATAATTTGAATGTTGTTAGAAACAACATTCAAACAACTGGAAAACATTGAACTTATGCTAATACAATTTAAGCAAACCTGTATCTTGTTTGTGAAATGACCAAACTGCCTTGACTCCTTGAGGTGTTTTTTCCTTCAGACTGGAGCTGCCCTGAACTCTCCTTGAGCTGTGTCCTGTCTTTCTCCGTCCATCATTGCTCTGATTACAGAATATAGCAACAATTTAGACCCAAGGTTGAAAAGTGTCAGCACACCCATCGCCTGGTGACACAGAAGGGCACAGCTTGGTCCTAACATTAGGGAAGTCTGCAGAAACCTATCAAGATCCACAGGACTGAAAGATTACTACATTATCCTGTCATTTTATATTTTTGCCCTTTCCATAGCTGCAAGCAACCATTTCACTGTAGCCGGCCAGTTGATAGGAGCATTATATACACCAACTGCTAGGATGGATACAGTGATACCATTGCTATTTCTGCTACTATCTCAAGTACAAAGAAATTGCAGTCACAAGACACAAATAGTGGAGCAGGTAATGTTCTCACTCCCTCACACCTGTGCTATCTAGCGAATTGGTTCTAGTTGTAACACCAAAGAAATCTAGCAAGAAAAATGGTGTAAAAGCTGCAGATTTCAAGATGCTGGGGAATAATAAGAGATTTGGAACTGATATTTCTGCATTGCTTTGTGCTTCTATGTGATTTTTCCTGATATTGTTGCATATGAGTTTATATGACACATGGTCTATGCAACAATCCAATGCAAAGGTATTTGTCTAGCAGGGATTGGACATAAATATATTGTGTTACTTTATTTGGAATTGTTATTGCAGAATCAATATGTATGAATGTTTTTTTTCTTTTGTTTTTTTTTTGCAATACACACTTTTGGCAGCACAAACATTTGGATAAAGGAAACTTGTTAATGTAATAGAGCTGAAGTATTTATAGTGGCAATTATTAATATAACAGTATTTTAGTACTACAAAGTAATATGTATGCATTTGTTTCTTTAAAAAGTAGTATTGTCCATTATCTGTGCAACATATTTATAGTTGGTGTATCAGCATATCTTAAAATTATACTGTAACATGAATTGTTTCAAATCATGAGGGATCCTGTGATTCCCAGCTCTCTTAACTCTAGTACAGCTCCATTGGTACAAAACCTTTAAATATTTATTTTAGCACTTCGAGCTTATTATAGAATCCATATTGCAATTGCCTTAATTATTCTACATGTGTCAAAACTTTGTAACAACTGTCATAACACATGTCACTGAACTGAACAGAAGAAAAGTCATATTAATATTTAAACCCCACGTCTAAGCCGGGTTCACGATCCACAGGACAAGAACAGAAGTCAAACACCTGGCGCAGTGCTCCACAAATACCAGGTGAGGCACTCTATTACGGGGTATAATTAGCTGATCATGCAAACACTTGTTAGCTTTATTAACATAATTCACATCCTGTTTTTCATCCCACTGAGTTTAGTTAAAAGATTATCATCTTTGTATTTGTGACATTATGTTTAGGATAAAAGGATTATAATTTCACTTTGCGAGTTTAACAAGCCATCCCATCCCCATCTGCTTTTATGCCTGTAATTACGGTACTCCTAGTAATCTTAAACATCATTTCTGTACATTATACTGGTAGGGTAAGAAAAATTTATGTCATAAAAGTATTCCACCGGCGGCAGTGAGCACTTATGCACAAAAACAATTGTAAGTATTACTGGATGCCGCCATTGACTTCAGAAAACAATTATCTATTGCAAGGATAAAAGCACCTCCATTTTGTGGGAGAAGCAGCATTCAAAGAAAATTAAAATCACTGTTGTACGGACATTTTTTACATATTTCACTAAAGTCAGAGTTGAAGTAATTCTTATTTTTATGAAAAAAATAGAAACATAAAAAAAATTATATATAAAATATAATTTTTTTTATTATAGCCAAAATAAATTCTTAGCATCTTTTTTACACTATAGACATTTGTGTAAGACCTTTGAGTGTAGGATGAACAACCAAACATCGCATTAAACCGCATGTCACTTTTCAAGCTACAGGTTTTTGCAAAAATTCCTAAGCTCTAGTCCCCGAGGAGCACATGAATGGAGCATTAGACCATGATGTAATAATCTTTTAACAGAAAAGGTGAGGGAGGCCAAGAGAGAAGATTAAAAATCAAATGAGTTTCATCTCATCTAACCTTGAGGTGGGCTCTGATATTGTGGCTCTTACTTACATAATCTAAGGTCTGACAGATTAGAAGTGAACTGCACATCCCCCTCTGTTTAATGGATGGCTTTGCACTGCATTTGTGCAATTAGTGAGTAACACACCAATCCTTTGTATTGTCCTCTTAATGAGGAAGAGGGCCCAGGAATAAGAGCAGAGCCTCAATAATGAAAGTCTCCCCAGTAGAGGACAGAGCCAACTTAACATCGTCAGCAGTCTCTCGGCAATGAGAAAATGCCAAAGCTAATTCATTGTAACCTTTCAGTCCCCAAGTCCCCAAAGCAAAACAGTTTCACAAACTTGTTTTAAAGTTGAACGTTCTTGTTAGTGCTGTATTTGTTCTTAAAGGTCTTTCCTGTTGCTGTTAATTTTGTGGGTGTGAAAGTAACATCGTGAATAGACATTGTCCAGTAAAAATAGGTTGTATCAAAACTATAGAAGCATCTTTTAACAATATTATTGAATGCACTGCATGCCTATAATTCAAAAATTTTCATTTAGTTTAACAATAAAAATAGTTAAGTATGGTAATGTATTTTTAAAAAGTTACCTTTCTTAAAATAACTGCACTGATCCTACTGGAACTTTTTTTTCCTCAGTATTGATATAGCACAACTACCTGTTTAATAATTGATATTTCTATAACCTCAGGGGAAGGAAGTAATTTTTTCTCACTTGCTGTTAATTGGGTGCACAGTGGTAGAGAGTGCGATAACAGCACTAGATATTTTTTGACTTCCTGTGTATAGCATGTCCATAGCAAGCACTAATACACCCTGCACAGTGACTTCATTATCGGGCCGGGATAATAATGAACACAGAAAGCCCCACGGAAAGCAGCGGTCCCTTGTAATGCACATGGCAACAAACGCAACACAGACTGGAAAATCTTCTCCACAGAGACTTCTTCCAGTGCCAAAGGAATTATCAGACACTTAGTCCAGAGTGCTGTGTTTATTTGAGTTTTTTTCCCTTTAAATGTGCTAAGAGACTTCATCACCTTCAGCTCTGTAGTGTTATTTTTTTATTTAGCCAAAGCTGTTAGCTACAATGAGAGTAAATTAGGCACGCACCAGCATTTGGTTCCCCGCACGGCTGTAGAGTCCTGTCTCTAGTGTGTTTATGTTGGCACGCGAGTAATGAGACTTTGCACACCCACGGGTCCAACACTGTCATTAGCACAAACAGTGTTAACCACTGAAAGAGGAGTGGAAAAGTGTAGTGTTGTGAGATGTGTGGGCGCTCAGAGCCTACTGACTGTGCATATTGTGAGAGTATGATGAAAAACCTGGGGCAATCTGGATTTCAGCAGGTTTTCTGTTTTGGCTTTTGATAATGCAAGAAAGGCATAAATTGTGTTTTAACTCAATGGTAGGGTTGAATTATTTGGAAAAAAAATATCCAATTACAATTTTTCTCACAAGCATTGCGATTTATGTTTTAATAATAGGACAAGGTTCAAACTTCACATTCAAACATGTCCAGAAGAATTGACAAAAACTCTGATATAAGAACAGACAAACTAATACAAGATGTACATTTCAGGACATGTTTCTACAGTCTGCAGTTTTTATGACTATAGGGTATTTTGTTGCAGGTGAAGGAATGGTACTTCAAAAACTGCAGCCTTTACAAAGACAGACAGACACGTCTAATCTACAAACCTACAGAATGGATTAATTTACTGAGATTTTCACACACTACCATCTTAAAAAAATAAAGCTTTTGTATTTCCATTGCTTATGATGTCTTTCAATTTCACTCAGCTAATTGTGCGATCTTATTAACCACAATTGAGAATAGGCTGTCTTAGGGGACTGTAGTGAAGGAGAGAGATGCTCAGTTTCTTGGCTTGAGAAATCCATGTTTGGCATTCTGTTTATCATCATTACCATACAGAGAGTAGCACTGGTTCATCACTTTATTTTTATGTAATTATTTGTTTCACTGGGTAAATGAACAAATGGGTGTTTTAAATTCATTATTTTCCTTTCATAGTCGGTAGCCCCATGGGAAAGACCAATGTACTCTTTCAAAAGAAAACATAAACAAAGAAAAAAAAAAAAGTTTACCAAAAAGTAAAGCTTTATGGAGAAAAATAAGTGAATATAACCTCAAAGATGGACAGAAAATCCTTGAAACTCAACAAAAATCGAGTCTCGCTTTTATAGAAATGTTTTCAGAGAAAGCATCTTCGATCAAAATGCCTGACTACAGTTCACCAGGGCACGCTTGAGTAAAATTGACTAAAAAGCTATAGCAAGAACATAAGGATGCATAAGGATGGGTGTATCTTCAACAGTAAGTTAAAGCAATAATGACTACAATTTGAAAAAAGGACATACAAAAATACATATTTAGCTACATAAATAATACATATATAACATATTTATTTGATTTTTTTTTTTATCCGAGACTTCAAGCATAGATGTGCAGGAATTGTTAAAATTTGAATCAAGTGTGTGAAGTGAATGGTAATTGAATAATACTATAATTGTTTACTTTACTGTGTTCATAACCAATTATGTGAGCCTGATTAAGTCGAGATTGTTCCACAGATTAAAAATAAATCTAAAATGGAAAGAAATTCTTGGTATGAATATATAATGCATGTTGCCATTAGCAGCACATAGCAGAGCGGTATTATCTGTGGTTGCCTACTGTGGAAACCCCCCTGTATTTTTCATGTGGACTAATGTGAGGAAGCCAAGTGGAGCACATGCAAGTCGTTCGCCGCTCATCTCTTGTTCATGCTTCAGTCAGCGCTGTGCTCTGTAACGTCAATTACAGACACAGGTCTCTACCCAGCTGCCAACCATATCCCCTCCGCTATGCTTATTAATAGCTCTCAACACAGAAATTAAAGAATGAAAATGTCAAGCTGTCGGAGATAAAACCAGTGACCAGCTAGAGGGGTGACAGTAAACGTGAAATACATTATAGTTACATTGAAGTAGCTCAAATAAGAGGCAGCTGCCAACAGTGGAAAAGCAAAAACTGACCTACTTACAAAGATTATATTTAAAGGTACACTATGTAACTTCGTCACCTGCTTGTGTCCATGGAGATGTTATTGCTTTGTTTGCCTGGAATGTTCAAGAGTTTTGTAGTAAATTGCATAATTTGGGGAAAATAATCAAAATCGGCCCAGCATATCGGCCCAAAAAATCTTGGCAGATCTTATCGGCCATTAGTTGCTCTGTATTTTAAACAATCGGCATCGGCCATGAAAAAGCCCATATCGGTCGATCTCTAGTGGAGAGGTGACCTGCTCACTGTAAGAATGCATGCATTTTTGCGCAATAAAAACACCTGTAGTGAACTAAAAGCAAGATAGCTCAATTTAATGCCATACTGTAGGACATTCCACTCAAAGCAATAAGATTTCCAAGGAGACAAGCAGTTGGGAGACCTCCCTCCAGAAAAATTATGCAATGCACCTTTAACATCTGATTTTTTTGTTAATGTGCCAAAAAACTAATTGCAGCTAGGCAAGCGTGACATAACAACCATGTCTGCAAACCCTGAATCAAAGAATATCAGATGAGCCTTGGTCAAAAGAATACTGCATAATATCTCTTATAATTTTAGAAAAAGAGTGATGTGATGGCCTTTTGGGCTAAGTCATTTCAACAAAACAATTAAAAAGGTTACACATAAAATATTACTCATGGTTAAATGCTGCCTGGGAATGAAACATGTCAAAAGCTTACTAATTAGCAGTGCACTGTCTGCTCTCTGGGCTTTTGTCAATATTTTTTCTCTAATTAGCCTTTTCTATCCTTGAGCGAAGCATTCTTCCCATCATGTCAATTCCAGTAGACCGGCATTTTTCAAAAGGGCTTCCCAATCAGCAAGGCCTATGAACCTTTCCCATTGTGTTTCTACAGCTATTTACGCTACCACCACAAAAGCAGTGAAGAGAGAAAGAATAGAGAGATTGAACATGGTTTAAGGAGGAAACAATGAACAGTCAGACACCTAATTCCTCCATCTGATTAATCCGTGCTTTGCATTATCTTAGAAAACACTTTTGCATAAATACATTTTCTTCTCAATAGACGAGCAGGTGAAGAGGTCTGGGCTTGAGATCGTAGATACGCTGAATTATGTGCGGCTCATTTACTCCTATGTGAGACCGAGCAGTCAGAGGAGAGGAAAACATAGTCTGAGGCTGAAAGACAGAACGCCCTCCCCATTTACTACTGTGTGGCTGACTTGGAGAGCGGGTTTGTTTGGTGGTTCATTCCCAACTCAGCGTGACTCAGCTGCTGTTGCCTTGTCACATACAGCGGGACTTTGAGTATCATAGATGGGCTTTTTGTACACAGTCGTTTGTATGGGGTTATTGTGTATCGTTTACCTAAATAAGTTTTTAAACTTTGGACATTATGGAGTTGTGCATCATTGCCAGAAAAGATGAAAAGTCGCTACCTCCTACTGGATATGTCCTCTCTTTTGAAATGACTGATACTGATAAAGCATCTTCCCTCCCTCTCCCTTTGATATCTGAGTGGTAACAAATCATTTGATTATGAAACACGCCTTTTTCCTGTGAGAATTGCTTATCAGCCTGGACTGAACCAGATGACTAACCGCTCAATAAGTTGTCCTAGATCAGACTGGAGAAGGCAGGGTGACAGGTGACGCATGCTATTCAACTGCCTCTGAATGCATCTGAGTCACACATGAGGCGAAATGTGTCATAGCTCAATTAATCCACTTCCATTTGCTCTTGATGTTTCTGTTTGATTAGACCAATAGCTCATTACGTTTATGGCAGTTTGTACTCATAATCCAGTCATGCAAGGTCTACAAGATAGTGACCTTGTCGTCAGTTTGTAAAATACAGAGCAAACATAAGGAAAAGTGCAGTAAAAATGATTATACAAATGTCTATAATAATGGAAGCTTTGAAGCTTTATCTCACTTCAACAATCCCAACAATATGCATTTATGTGTTTATGAGTTTTCATTGCATTATATCATTGTTTGTCAGATCCACAGGTGTTGTTATGCAGATGGGTTTGAACGGTCCATTAACTCCACTAATGTGTCCATAAATGAGTGGACAGGTGCGGGGGGCTGTAAATATGCCCGCCTATGCTCGTCCACCATGAGAAGAGTGAACAGGAGCTGGAGGAGATGTCATCTGACAGAGCAGAGAAATTTTTCTTCACACCGCATTAAAGGGACAGGGCAACAGCGACAGGGTTTTCCTGTAATAACGAAGGGAACCCTGCGGTGAACCAGGTTAACCAGAGGCATGTGACACTGAGGCTGCTGCCAGGATGTGCCAGGATATGTTAACATAAATATAAAGGGAGTGCAGGGATGTGCTTATTTGTTTAGGGTAATATTGCAAGATTAAATGGCTAATTTGACACATCTTGGTTATTTTATCCTAATGTCTTTCCCTCATAAAGCAAGTTTAATTACTTAATGAGCATTTACCAGATTTTCCCTGGTTTTGGATCATTAATATGAAAATGTTGTTGCTGGAACATTTTACTACTTTGTGTAATTATAACTTTCATAAAATAGTCATGCGTTTCATCATCTATTTTAGCTGACTTTTCTCTTTCTGGGAAAAAAAATCACTGACTTCCGAGCAGCATTTCTTCAATTGATCTGTGGTGTTTTATCTCCTGGTGCACTTCCTGATCCAACCCTCGAATGAAGGCTTGAGACAAGCGTAAAGTACACAAGAGTGTAACTATTTGTCTGGATACAAATAATAACAAATATCGTCGGACATAAACATTATTACTTTATTGGCATGAAAATAGCATCCAGTTACGGTTATTGTTACTGTGAGTGAGGAATATGAAAGGCTGAATATATATGACTGTTTGTAAAAATCAACCACAAACCACAGCAAGACAAATACTGGCTATTTGTTGAAATAAATATCGGACAATCCCTGGTAGAATGACACTTTCTTTCCCCACTGCACCACATGTTCATAATGACTTTTATAAATTACTGTAAAAAACCAACCAACAGATACCTGATTAGTTAGTCACTCACTTGGAGACCAGGGAGAAGGCTTCGGCGCACACAGCTGGACATGGCACCAGTTTGATCATCACATGTTCAGCCGCGGCCTGGAAGTGCGCCCGCGTCACTTTCTCCAGCACAGACGACAGGGTAGCCACATCACCAGCCTTCGTGTTGGGGTCTCCGCCCGCTGTGTCCAGGATGTTACCCCCATGGACCACCAGCAGCAACACATGCGTCTTACATTTGTTCTGTAAAAGAGTTGTAAGGGACAGATAAGTAAGTAGTGGTAAGATTTACATACTGAGGTTTCTAGTGGTTTTATGTGGTTGTATCTTCTGTTTCAGAGCAACTCTTAATCTTGTCTTTGTCCTGTCAAGTTTAGTTTTGGAAATTTCCTGGCTGAATCCTGGGTTAAGTTTTGAATTTACTTATATTATTAAACCTTTATTTCATTCCAATGCAGATCTGGTTGCAGAAATTATTGAGGTTAATTTTTCAGCTATATATATATTTTTTGTATATTACTTTTGTACTCAATTTTGACCAGGATCTAAATATAGCCACATTTTATACTACTGAAAAAAGGGGTTTTGAAAGCCAACGTGTCTCTAAATAATGGCCCTACCTCCATGTCCTCTTGACCCTCGATGCTGCTCTGGGGGGCACAGTGTGGACCTCTTAGCTGGTACAAGTTTTCTGAAAGAAAAGGTCACTGTAAGAGCCAATGCACCCATTAAAAAAAACATAAATGAATATTGATCTGAGCAAATTGTCAATATTCCTAATGCCTCTTCATCCGTCTAGTACTTTTAGGCTCTAATGGCAAAACCGTAATATTCACAGGTCAATACAAACAGTGTCTGGGCTCTATCTATGCCTCTATATTCAGCAATAAGAATTTGATTTTTTGCTGCAATCTTAACCACTCAATTTAACCGCACTCACAAGTCAAAGTACATTTTGTGCAGGTACTGAACTCAGATAAGTGGATTTAGATAGGGGCTAAGTGCATGGTGTAAAATATAAGTCAAATAATTTTACAAACCACTTGATGGCCGGTAAAAGTTAAAATGATAGAATAATTAATTTTTTTGATTTGCGATGGCCACAAGGAGCAATCTGTGGTGCCTATGCTAAACTCAAACAAAAGAGTTAAATAAATATAGGCAAACATTGGTAAAATTATAATATGATCACCCAACAATGTGTCAACTCAAATTCTTGCTTGTTGTTTTTTATTTATTTTATTGCCAAAGCTATATGTGGACAAGATCTTCACTTACCGCCTAAACTGCAGCACACTACCCTAATCCTTAATAACTATTTGCAAACCCAAGATGTGCAACAAAAACTAGACATAATTACATCTCTGAATTATGTGCAGATGCATGTTTTTTTTTCAGGGTTACCGCAAATACCCAAGGACCCTGGCCAAACTCATTACCCTCTCAAGAAACCTTCAGACGCTGTGTCATTCTATCTGACCTCTTCTTCCTATTTTTCTGTCTGCGCTGGAGACACGGCTGTGCTCCTTTTACGCACACGTTGTTTACTCTGCTTCCTGGTCTGGGACTCGCTGTCATGGGGCTCTCTCTGTCAGCTCCACTCCCTGCACACCGCCCACCCGCCTCGCTCGTCTCAAACAGCTCTGTGTACACAAGGGACACAGCACACAGCCAACTATTTTGGTCACAAAAGTAACAGGAAATCAATGGAGAGGAGCTTTTTCTTTAGCTGGAAGGGAGAGGCAGAGCTGAGAGAAATAAAGTTCTTTAAGAAACTCCTGAAGTCCTGCTGTGTAAAAAAGAGAAAAAAAGTATTTCTTTGCAGGACATATAATCCAATACTTGCCCTTTCAACGAGAAGGAAGGCATTAATCTGCCAATACAACACTATATTTCAGTACACAGTATAAAGCAATGACATTTATCTATATATTATCACAATACCCTGAATATCAATGCAATGATTTGTAAAAGCACATCACTATTTCAGTATATAGACAGCCAAAGATATGATTGTTGGTGATGTTGTTACTGATATTGCTGTTGTTTTTCAATGATGCTATAGTTATCTCATATCCGTATCATTGTCACTATTCTGTGTGTATAAATATATAAATAAATATATAAATAAATGCTCCTTTTGAACGCACAGATTAGGGCACTCTGAGACTCAACAGCAATTCTGAAAATTATCCTTTTTTGGCAGCATCAATGCCTCAATACCACAATAGATCTATACAAATATTTAACCAATTATAAATAAGACTGTGATTTCGTTGATGGATTGCTCAAGCAGGTGTTGCCCCACACCAGAAGTTAATTTAAACACTTCAATAGCGCTCTGATAAGTCTGAGTGGATCTTAATCTAAACTTTACACAATGTTCAGTAGAGTTGAACGTGGTCAATGCTGAACAAATACTTTGTGCTTAGTAAAAATTGTTACACTGGAAAAGCCAATGCCAGAAATATTTGTCATTTGTCTGTCAATATTAAAATAGACATCATGCCTTAAAGCTAAGTCACTTTTTTT
>KN478408.1:2326-14511 GCA_000787095.1 Periophthalmodon schlosseri
CAGCTCCATTCACAGTGGCTCTGTATTGGAGCTCTCAATGATGTGATGTGATAGATATCCTCTCTGCGGGCTGACTCATGCTGCAATGAAAGCGTCCTGCCCGTTTTAGTCACCCAAAATGTCTAAACATGTCACCAATGGGAATATGGGTCATGGCTGGCAATTGATTGTACAAAATTAAGTCAAAGAAAATTTGAGTAGTCAAATCTTGGGACTATTTTTGAAGCCGCGGTGTTGATTTTCAAGATTTGTGACATCAACAGTCACTCATTCATGATATAATATAACTATACCTATATCACTATTACTGTTCAACACCTCCTGCTGCCTTATAGCAACGATTTTCTCCAAAAAATTAGAAATATTCATGTTTTTAAAAATTGTGTGACTCCATTATGCAGCTTCACAACAAAACATAGTGTGAAATGTGGATAAATGCGAATGGAAGTAACTGTAAACATAGAGGGCCAATGCCTACTGTTGTTGTGTCCTTGGGCAAGACACTTTGCCAATCTTGCCTCCAGTTTCTGTGGTATGTTGATATGAATGAAAAGGCTCAAATTACAATTAATGGAGATTAGCCCACAACTGCAATCCACCATGTGTCAATGTCCCAACCAAATGAACTAAATAACAATACATTTCTGGCCCTCCATTTTTTAACTCAACAGTATGAGATTTCCCAACTTTCTGTTTACTATTGCATAATAACTGTTTCGAAGCTTACACCACATGTAGGTAATGTGCAAAAATACAAAAATACAATATAAAGTTTCTGATCCATTTTTCTGTCTTGTTTTTCCAGAGAGCGACATTAACGCTTCGATGCTTGCACATGACAGGCGGAGGTGCAAGGATGTGAGGCACGACGCTAGTGTGAAAGTGATAGGCCTAGACGAGGTGTGAGCAGCGCACCGAAATAGAGGCAGTGAGAAGCTGTGGAGACGCGGCGACAGGCGATCATTAAACCTGCAGCGCTACTTTAGCAATTTGGTGACATTATAACCAAGATTACAGACTTTTGAGATTAATTTAATGACCTTTACTTTAAAGCCCCACCAAGGTTTTAGCCAAATGACAGACTAAAATAAAACCATATGTTTTCATTATGGATTATTTTATTTCCCAAAAAAATCTTTAAAAGAACCTGAGTCAAACCTGGAGGAGGGTCTCCAATTGCTTGTTGCCATGGAAATGTTATTGCCAGGCTAGAAATCTGGATGGACTCAGACTTGAACTTTAACAGCCACATCAAATCAATAACATCTGCAGCTTTTTAACATATAAAAACATTGCAAAAATCAAGAATATATTGTCTAAACCAGACTCCAAACAAGCGCTAAAATAGCTGCAGTACGTTTAGAACGCTACTGCTCGGGTCCTGACTAGAACCAGGAAGTACGAGCACATACGTCCTGGGCTCAGGTCTCTGCACTGGCTCCTGTGGCTCAGAGAATAGACTTTAAAGCAGCTCTGCTTGTGGACAAGTCTCTCCATGGCCTATCACCAAAGTACATCTCTGACATGTTAGTGCCATATGAACCATCTCACACTCTGAGGACTTCAGGGATCAGCCTCCTGCTGGTGCCCACAGTCAGGACTAAACATGGAGAATCAGCATTTCAGTTTTATGCAGCTAAAACCTGGAACAGTGAAGATGTGAGACAGGCCTCTACTTTGACAATGGTTAAATCCAGACTCAAAACAGTTCTGTTTAGCTGTGCATATGACTGAAAGGTTTATATTCTCTCTTTTAATGTTAATTTTATGATGATTTTTCATGTTTTTGATTTGTTGTATTTGGATTTTGATATATTTCTTATTCTGTAAAGTACTTTGAATTCTTTTACTGTACGAATTGTGCTGTACAAATAAACTTGCCTTGCCGTAGATGAAATGTTCAACTGTATGGCATAAAACATATTTCTATTGAGAATGTTACAAAGTATGGTTTGGACTATCTATTTTCATGGAGTCATGCAGATGAGGCTCAGCCACCCAAAACTTACACAGTGTTGCTTTAACCTTAACTTAGAATTTAGCATATATTTTCTTTTAACATGAGATGCCCTTTAGACACATTAACCCAAGTAATAATTGAAATTTCCTTTCCTACTTACCTTTCTGTGATCTATACAACAAACATCTGTCAGTTTTACCCCAGATGCCCTGTTAAAGCTAACTTTACTTATCCAGTAAAGTGTTATATTTGTCATTATACGCATGAGTTGGAAATTCATAGATCAGACAAAAGCTTAGTTTTTGAAGGTAAGGGAAACTATGCAACTGGAGGCCATCTACACAGACGTGGGGAGAGCATGCTAAATTGGTCTGGGAATTAAACCAAAGACCTTCTAGTTGTGAGGTCGAAGTCCTAACCCTTGTGCCGCAGAATAAATCAGATGTAAAATTAATGCAGCATTTTGTATCTTCTAAAAGATCTTCAATCTCTGAAGTGTAAATTGCAGTTTCAGGTGTGACTTTCAGAAAGGATGTCATATTGTTGAGTGGGAGGATTGGTTTGAAAAACATCACATGGTCTGAAACACAAGAGGCAAGTCAAATTTCAGTGAACATACAATAATATAGACTTCCATAACACGTTCCAATGGCAGTAGTGAATAAGGACATAACCCTGTGAACTGTGGATAGGTTAAATGAGGAGAAGTCAATGAATCATGCCAGCTCTTGTTAAACGGCTCGGACAATCTCTGAAATGATTTTGTTCTTTCAGCTGATGTGGTTTTGAACTGAAACATTGATGCGTTTGAGCCTGCTAACCTCACGCTGCACTGAACTGTTGGAAAAAGGGAAAATCGTTGGGTTGATTGATGCTTTTCCTTTGTTAAATTGATTTGTTTTGGACTTGAGTCTGTGAGGTAATCCAGTTTACAGACAACAAACCAACACTACCAACACTGTTGCTATTTATGTAGTGATTTATGTAGAAAACCCATATAAAGATTCTGTCATGGTCTTGGCCCTATCTCGCAATTGTACAGTGTCCAAGCTTGCCCTTAACTACTAGGCTGACTTCTAGGCTGACAACTTGTGGCTGGAGTTTGTTCCATTAGACCTATATTACCACATTTTAGAAACATACAGAAAGTAGCCACTTTGTGTTGGTTAAACAACACCAGTCAAAAGTTTGGACACATCCTCTCATTCAATGTTTCTTTTCTTACTACTTTCTACATTTTAGATACATAGGGAAGACATCAGATATTGAAAGCAAGATATATGGAATTATGTTGTAAAGAAAAAAAGTAAATAACTACTAAATATTTTTTGACAAAGCAAAAGGTGGCTACTTTGAGGATTTGAATATAATATATAAAAACATAAGTAGTAGAATTATGTAACTTTTTTTTCTTTGCTAAATAATTCCATATGTCTTACATCATATATCTGATTTCTTCTGTTTATATAAAATGTAGAAAGTAGTAAAAAAAAAAGAGATGGTGTGTCCAAACTTTAGTGGCAAATTCAACCACAACCTAAATGAATTTAAAAAAAAATCTCTCTCAGACAAATAAAGCGTTGTCTGTAGGCAATCTAAGGACAACAGCCTGCAGTGCCCCTATTTATCTTTCTCAAATTATTATTTTAGCATGTAAGCAGATGTCGCTTTGTCAAATCATATTTGGTGTTTGGCACCTTCTTATAGCAAGTATATGTTACAAACAAGAAGCTGACTTGCTAGCCCACTGTGCAGCTCAATAAATGTATGTTTCCCTTATATGCTGTCTCTGTCATATCCGCGTCTATAGGCAGCTCCTATATGGGCTCACAAACACCAGTCACGTGCCCATCCCCCATCACCCTGTGGCTTTGAGCATTACACTTCCCATTGTAGCATGTGGTTGCATATGACTGTATTACATCTGTGCAGTGGGTCAGAGGGCGCAATACAACACAAAGTGTTGCACCATTTGTCCTTTTTAAGGCAATGAATGGCACTTCAAATGTTTGTAATGTGCACGGAGATGGAGAGAAGAGCAAGCTGTGTGACATATTCATTCATGCATGCACTATGTTACACTGTATTCACATCAAACCCACACACTGTATGGCTCCTGGTGTATGCTATATTAGGCAAGTTGTCAATGTATATGACAAGATGTATTAGTGTTTGGTGCAGCAGAAATAAGTACATCTAGGGACACCTCATGTATGACAACTTGGAAAAAGAAATAGGTGAAAGAATAACAGATGGGTAGGAGGCTAATAGAAAGAAGCATTCACTGTATATAAAGAGAAAGTAGTTATGCCAGTAATAGTAATACTATGCTATGTAAAAAAGAACAAAGAAATGCATTCAAACACAAACTACACCAGCAAATAATATGATGAAAATATGTTGTCTTCCATGTTTACAGTAGAAAAGGTCTATAGAATAAATGTGCAAATACGGCATTTGTAGAAAACTATTACATTTAAATACGCTATAGTATTATTTGCATTGCATTTAAACTAGCGTCAATACCACAAACTATACTCAACAGTTATACCAGTCATTCTTGTGCATTAGCTCTCAATAACTGAAACTAAAATCACACAAATGGCCATTTCAGATGACTCCAGAGGACATATTGTTGAATTATTTGTTGATTTATCCAACCATCTCAAATTATAGCTGTGCACTATAGTGGTGTTTTACTGCCACACAGGGACTCTGTCAGTGCCAGCGTCATCCCATATCCCCCAATGTCAAGGTCACCACATTTCTTAGATCCATAATTCTTCACTACGCCGCTCTATTCTAAATGGGGGGTGGGAGACACATAGAGCACAAAGACAGTGAAAAGTATTGCAGTAGCCCTAGTATAGTGTGCACGCATACATGTGTGGAGTGAGTTATAGCCTGCACTCACCATTGAAACCACCGGGGAACTCGCATCCATAGGTTCATTACTCGTATCCCGTCACTGGTCCCTCCCCCTGTCAGTTCACACTGGTTTGGGTCGCTGTCTTAAGTAATGGTGCAGAGGCTGAACAGACAAAGAAGAGTTAATGTAGCAGAAAACATGAGGCCTTAAGCTGGTGATTCAGTCCTGCAATTGGGATTTAATTCAATATGGTGGAGCTACATTCATTAATATGAGGCCTTAGGGGTCAATATACTGAAGCATATAAGACATAAAGAGAAACAATGCAATAAGAAAGTATTAGAATGGATTTAGTATGGCAGGCAATTAAAAAGACCAACTTGCAATCAAAGAAATATACACAATGGTTACCTAGACACATGTCAACAAAAGATTTCAATAATTTCATCTGCACTGCAAAGTTCATACAAAGA
Organism: Periophthalmodon schlosseri; assembly: GCA_000787095.1. NCBI lineage: Eukaryota > Metazoa > Chordata > Actinopteri > Gobiiformes > Gobiidae > Periophthalmodon > Periophthalmodon schlosseri. The sequence goes on from KN478408.1 coordinate 7,629, forward strand.
ACTAAAAACTGAGTTACACTGTTGACATATGTATAGCTAACATCAACATTGTCTGGTCTTGCTGCAACCTACGCTTTGTTGTACCAAATGTAGTTTCTCACACTTGGTCAGCACAAAGTTTCATGTGACAACCATTTTACAGACCATGTGTCAAACCACTCAAAAAATATCACTTTGTAAAATCTTAGTATTGAAAGTAAGTATCATGTCTCTGTATGTCTGGCCCATACCCGACTCCTTTTCTTCATACAAACGCGTGTCTCTGTGTTTGTGTTTATATGTGTGACTCATTATACGGGCCTGGCTCGTCTGTGTTACATATGTGTTTATGACTCTGTTTGACGGGAACTACTCTTGAGTGTTTGTCTGTAGACACCGACTTGTGGTCTGGATATTGTAACTTTGTTTGGGAACACTGTAGAGCCCTTAGCATAGGAGAAAAAGTGCAACAGACAGCACACTTCATCAGTCAACACATATTATCATGTTTATGCGCTGTGTTTTACATTGGGTATGCAAGGTTAGTGAGGGCAAATCTGTGGTAGAAGGAATATAAGCATCATTGCTGGATTTCAAGAAGGTGCCGAACTTTACCTACCTCTTTTTATGATAAAAAGCTTTAGAATGAAGCATTAAGTGTCAAATGTACAAATTATGTTACTATTTATAGCACTTTCATCTCATACAATTCAGGTCCTAGCAATCATTTTGTACATACATATTGATTGGTTTCAGCTTTCTGTTTATAGGCACAATTTTGAGGACTTTTCACCATTCAAAAGAACAAAAGAATTGTTAATTGCTATGACAACCGTGCTCTTTTTTCATCACTCTGACACCAATGGACATTTATTTTAAAGCTACCCTGAGAGGAGAGAAAACAAAACCTCCAAGCCTTCAGCTCCTAAAGGGTGAGTTTTGGTTTTATGGAGGTGGGAGCTAGTAGTGACTGTGAGATGAGAGATGAAGCAGGACGAGGGACAAAGAATTTTATCATGAAGATGTGCTTCCTGCCGGATAACACTGTTGGCCATAAAACCACTAATTTACATATGCTGTTGCTATACGTGCCTGGCCTTGGATCTAAGGACACAATTTTCATGGACACTAGGAAGAGGTTAGCATTCTTCCAAATAAACAAATGACCCAGACCAAAAGGATGAATGACAAATACATGGACAGAACATATATAATCAGTGTGACCACCTCAACTTGTGGAAAAAGAGGGACAAGTTGTACGCTGTAGTAAGACATGGAGGCACGGACTCTGGAAATTTAAGATGAATAATGACAGCAATTCCACCATACACAGTTTTTATCAGTCATATCACACAGAGGGATTGGAATGGCAAAGGTGCCAACATATTACAAACCTGAAAGCCAGTGCATCTCAAACGTCTTGAAACCTTTCTCTGTAAATGTCACTTTTTATAATTCATGTGGCTTCAATGAAAACGTGGGACATTCTCTTAAAAAAGTGGGATGAGGGTCATGGGCCTAAATGGCCACGCAGGACAACCAAAAGAGGGACAGGTGGTCACCCTATATAGTCTATGTATAAGGTAAGCCTGTTCAATTACCCCATTCATTGGATCCTAAAAAAACAACTTGAAACCCAATTCAATGAACCCCTGAAAAAACCTTTAGTCACAGAATACTGAATACCTGAATTCAAATATATTTTGTAATGTATTCCGATACGTGGGCCAATCAGAGTGACGTGTTCTGAATACTCGGAGTACTTTTACACAGAGTTGCATTATATTATAGTGTAAAAAACATGACATATAATTACAAACAGCTTTATTTTTGTTGTTATGCATTAATTTAGGTCCAATTAGAGACAAAAAATCACACATGCACGCACTGCAAGAACTGTGTTTTCTTTTATTCTCATTAATACTGTGCAGTTCAAAGCCAAATGTGCATGATGAAGTACCGTCATGTATTCCTTTTAAATTAAGAAAGTGACTGCATTCTGAATACCACCAAAGGAAAGAGTAACTGTACCAGAATACAGGTACACAAAATGAATATTCAGAATATGTGTTTTCGGTACATGTATTCAGTTACAACAGTCCAACACTGATTGGGAATGCATGCAAAAGGTATACAGCCTCTTGGAGAACATGGCCATGATAAACACTAAAGCCAGGAAAAAACTGGGTCCAATTGAATGGTGAGCAAGTGGGCAGCAGCGGCCTTCACCAGCTCCCTACTGCACGCACACACAGAAAAGGCTTTTGTGGAGAGAGCCTGTACATTTATTAAACTGGGAATAAGTGGATTTCATGGTTGTTTACTAGGACTGTGGTCAGATATGGCCTTGGTACGGACAGTTGTAAAGACTAACCTATACAGGTCAGCAACCACAAATGCATTCAGACACAGAAAATATTATAATGATTCACTTCCATTTTGATGAGCTTATGAACAGCTGATCTTGTTTGTTAACTTAGTTGTATGGGAAAGGTTGTGACACTAGTGAAGCACAGGTAAACAGTGATTCATTTGTCATTTGTCTCCTGTCCTCAACAGCCATCAGCCAATCAAATCCTGCTGCCATTGCCTCTCAACCAATCACCTCTCAAGCCTTTAGATATATGCACTCCCTCTCCTCCTTATTCACTTTCAGCTACCACGCTCCTCTCCTCCTCAGCAGCAGAACCATCAGCCACCTCAACCTCCCCATCTCCTTCGATTCACCGCCATTAGTGTCTTGTTCCCATGGAGATATGTTCCCAAACAAAACCATCATACTCTCCATTGTTGGATACAGATCTAATTTGTCTTTGTCGTCCCTTTTGGTTATGGCTGCTCAATTATGGTAAAAATTATGATCACAATTATTTGGCTGAAAATTGAAATCATGAATATTTCAAGTCAAAATTACCCTGCAGAGGAAGTATAGACCCATAGATATTTTTATTGTTTGTTTTGTTGTTAATGTTTTATGACAGTTTTATAAGTCTAAGTAGATTGAAAAAAACATTGCTCCAGGTTTTGAGTGGCAGAATGTTATCAATTAGCACATCAGATAGCAGTTTTGTAATTGAATAGACTACTCATTGAAATCACAATTTTATGTTTGATTAATTGCACAGCCACACTTATGGTTGAAATGTAATGGAGCAATGTGTTGGTTCAAACTATTCTGTGAAGACAAGTTGTTTATCAGTTTAAGTAATTCATTTCAATGTAACATAATCAGCACCAATATACATATATATAATAATATAATATACAATTATACATCAGTATACATCATACATAAAATCATTTCAGCTGAATGCATTCTCACCTCCTGTGTGCACATGCATGCCCCAATGTTGAGGACTTGTCTTAGTGTGTGTCTGTATGGGTCCAAAAACGCTTGTGCAGGGATAATTAGAGATAATATGTTAGATATGTCTGTATTTTCCATGTACACAAAGCCAGTGGAGTGACAAGATAACACTGGCCTGTCTGACACGTCCACTTTGTTTGAATGTCTCTACACAGACAGTTGCGTGAGTGAATGTTGTGGATGTTCATGTTGTGTACATAAAGCTAGACAGCATTACGTAAAAACTGAAATAAAAAAGAGCTTAGATAATCACTTCTGCCGGCTTCAACTGATAAATATGGCACATTTCCGAAAGTAGCAGTTCTTGCAGAAAGTGCCGTCTTCCAGCTTTTTTCCGTCTAGTTGCCTTTAAAAGTACTTATTTGCAAAATCCCAATTCTTCTTTAGACTAACAAGTACAAATGCTATGAGCTACTGTTTAGGCTTGCAGTTTTTGACAGGGGGAGATGCTGACGAAGAACAAAATGTAAGAAGCACATTTGACCTACTCACTAATGACTGTGGGTGTGCTAGCTTGTACAGTCTAGGTTTTTTAGGGTCAGTGTTGAAAAGATCTAGGCCCACTTACTGCAGGGCTAGCAAGGTAACTTTGCACACACAAGTGGAGTAGTCATTTTCAAAAGAAACACAAGTTCTCTAGTCCTCAATCTCAAGACAAGAGGCTCGGGGGGGCTGTCCGAATTTGTAATCAGTTTTTTGCGGTCTTCTTGAGATGAGCTGGTCGCCTTGGTGATCTCCATAAAAACGTCACTGACTTATGAAGACCGTCACAATAAAAAGACAATATGATACAGTATAATGATGACATTTGTGGTATTTTTGGAGCAACACTCAGTTATGTGCGATAAGAAAGGAATGAATAATAATCTAATTTAAAAGAGCTATACTGTAAATTGAATGTCACCTATATATTAGCCTAAGATGTCAATATTTTTGTTTGTCCACATATGAGTAAATATTATGGATAACCAACAACATAGTCGTCACTCAGACAATGGCTCCAAAATAGCGTTTTGATCTTTAAATATGACATGCATTATTGTATTTTTTTTTTTTTTTGTCCACTGCATTTGACCCATTCTTATTCATCTGCAGTGCCTGGGGACCCATCTCCAAATAGGTTTGGTGAGGATTACTTGGGGGATAAACCTTTCTATTCTGCACGTTTAGGTGTTGGTGGGTTGTAAATCATCCCAAACTTATGAAACAGAAACTCTTTTTTGTGCCACAGTGAAATACTGATATAACATAACCCACAAATAGATTGATCATGCACACATTTATTGTATCCTTAGATGGAGAAAAATGCAGTGAGGCCAAACTGGCAGGAGATGGTGCGACACGTCATAAATACATCAAGGAAATATATGAAAACATAAAAGTGGTGGAGGAGAAGAAGATAGCTCTGTTGATGGGGTCAGACCTTTCCAGAGACTACTGTAGAAGCCCCTCTCCTCCAGGTTAAGTGCTCTCAGTCCTGAGATGGATCCTGTCGTCAAGGAGACACACCACCTCCGAACAGTATGAGGCTTCGCACAAATTAAAGCGTGACGTGAGCGGCCGTGATGGGAGTGACGTGGGTGGCTCAACAGATAGCAGTGAAGACCAAATGTATTCATGCTCTGTCCAGCAACTAAAACACAGAAAAAATGGGAGAGTAATGGTTAGCATGGAAGACGGTCAACACTGAGGGCAGATATAAAAAGAAAAGTAAATTGTAAAAACAATAATACATGTTTTGCTTTTGCAGTTTTATGAGGAACTACTGACTACAAACCCTTGACAGCACCATTTTTGACAGGAAAAAATACAAAAATCAAAATATTATAAACTGTTTACAAACTGGTAATGTGCTATAGCATCAACTATCTGAGGTTTTTTAAGGTCACTGTGGGGGGAGGCTAAGTTAGTTCACCACAATATAGCAATTATTTTCAAGCAAAGCTATAAGTCAAGATGTAGCTACAAGATAGTCCTATCAAATGAACTTAAAGAATACCTACTTAAGTCTGGGAGTGTGCCAACTGTCCTGGCAGCATGTTTTCCCCTCCCCTAGTGACAAAGGTACCAGCACTCTTGCCTCTCTCTCCTCCCATTGGATGCTAAGCCCTGTAGTGATGCCCCACCATTGGCCATGCCCAGCTTGCACTCTCCGCCAATGGAGTTGGCTGTATCCAAGAGACTGAAGCATGTAAGGCTATTTAAATCCAACCAGAGGCACACAAGACTGCTTTGATGTATGGTCCATTGTAGAAAAAAAAATGCTGAAAAGATTTCTGAGTGGATGAGAGAGAAATGACTGAAATCTCATTGGTGGACTGCTCTGTGTTGTCATGTTAAAGAAACTAAACCAAGAAGGGAGTTGAATGACTCCTTCTACTACTTCAGTGTAAGCACTTGAATGTAATACAGTATTCGGCATGTTCTGACTAGTGTTTTCAGAATGGACAATGATTTTTCATTCAGGACTGTCAGATAACAGCCGGCTTGTTCAAGCCAATGAACATGAATAAAGCCAACTTGTAGTCTCAAAGTAAATACACAAACATGGGAGGTACATATACCATTTGTCAGCTACCTTCCAAACATGGATTTAATTGCTAATTAAAGGCCTATCTCCATAATTTACATATTTAAAGTATTTAAAGTATTTACTTTATCATGCTATGTAAAGGCTATCAAAAGTAGCTATGTAACACTCTCTTTGTGTATTTTTAATATCAACAATAACTAACTGGTTTCAATTAAGCAGAGAGTATTTGACTATAGGACATTTGGGAAAAGGAGAAAAGATAGGCTAGAGGCAAGTTGCACCTCTGCTACCTCCTGTAGCAGGTGTGCTTTCCAGAGATGATGGATAAGGGGCAGAAGGCTTGGGGAAATTAAACTAATCTCTTTATATATAAACTCTCATAAACTATAGCCTACATCCCAGGTATATTATTTCTTAGCCACAAATGAAGCAAAACGTTTAGGCAATGCATGTATATGTCTCTCCCACATACTTACTCGTGTAATCGGAGCACTTTGGTCGATGATGGTTTTGTTTCTCGCGAGACTCTTCTCCGCTTATACTCGTGCACGTGACTCAGAAGCTGCAGCAGCACATAAAGTTAGCGATGTTCACTTAGGGTCAGTTACAATTAATATCTTTTTACCTTTTTAAAATGTTACTGCGTTTGGATCTAACTTAAAGACCGCTTCTTCCTGCACAAGCCAATTAAATAACTAACTGTAAGTTTAACTCTTTTTCATCACTGTTATTTTATTCAAGCGTCTTTGATAACTGTGTAACTGTGTGTGAATTTGATGAACCTACAGGATTTTTGCAACAAACTCCGATACGTTTTTGTTAACTTTATTTATTGGTAAAACTTAATTTGTCCGGTTTGTGGTTTGTTGTCCTCGTTTCCTTCAGCGGCGTTTCGTTGCTATGGAGACGATTCGTGAACGCGCACAGAGAATACAGAAGCATCAAATGCCTTTCCGAAACTCTTTACACGCTTCTTCTAACGAGTTACGAACTCCAAAATAACT
>KN478410.1:9432-44346 GCA_000787095.1 Periophthalmodon schlosseri
TGATTCTGTGTTATTTTCTGAAAACAGCCCCAGCAGAGAATCAATTTAGGCTTTTAGCACAAAATGAGTCTTATTTTCATTGCTCCTGTGGTGTTTATTTTCAATACTGATTTTTGCACTCACACATTTAGAAGAGATGAGATTCCTATCGTTGCCTTTGTCACGTTAGATATACGATGTGCTATTATTCTCTGTGGGGGATTTTGTGTACTCAAGCTAAGTCAATAATGCATATGGCTGTTAGGATAAAATGATTTAGAACTGCAAATCATTAAACTATTATCTACCCAGGACTTCCTATCCTTACAGACAGAACCCCGTAAGCATCTTTGTGGGTAGAACCAATCTATATTCAATTGCAGTCTTTGGAGTCTTATATTGTTGTACTATAAAATGCATTTGCTGATATTCCTGCATTAGCATTTTGTATTTCCCATTATTGCTTTTCATTTATTCCATCATGGATTGACTTGTAACTGTCTCCCATATTTGTTCTGTATATTCCCAAGCTATGAAGTAATGGGGCAGGATGTTCCTAGCAGACTAATGTAATGATAATATACAAAGCTGTGGGTTATGCTGTATGTTCAGGAATGGCTCGAATACTCGCTGAGACTATGATAATAAATGTTCACCTGCTTCTCTTTATCGCTAAATGTCACTACATGGACCCTGTCATGCGTGTGATTCAATCCGTTTTCATGGTTAAAATGTTCAGGGGATGTAAGGAGGAAATGGTCTAATGGTGTTCTGAGAGTCTGTATAGAAATATGGTGTCATTTAGTTAGAGAGAATGTTTAGAATTTCAACACACACAGATTGGGTTTCTTCAGAATCTGAATGAACCCTATTGCCTTTTAACCTTGCACAGCACGATGGATTCTCGAGATATTTGCTGAGGTCACAAACTCACGAGAATGCATCTTGAAGGACTTCTGCTAAGGTCCTGCTCCTGTAAGGTTATTCGGGTGGATGGACCAATCACAGCGCAGCATTGAGGTTTCTGTGGAAGTCAAAGGTGAAGAACCCAAGCGAACCAAAACAAACAAGGCGATGTTGACAGATGTACCTTCGCCTATATTAGCATCAACAAGATGCTATTTAGTTAGTGAAAAACATGCAAGCGCTTGGGCGGTAAGCGCTTCGTGTATTTGTGGACAGGGAAGATGTCTGTTTTTTTCTCAAATGGATGTAATTAAAGTTAGATTTTTCCTCTTGTTCCGCTGTTGTGACACTTTGACCAATCAGATTCAAACAATCATCATTACGTTCTGCCATTTCCAATCGCTTTCAGAGAGAGCCATCCCAGATTGATAATGTGTAGAACCCAATTCAGAGAGCTACATATATCAATCTGGCGTGAGTCAGGTTAATTGCCGTTGGCAGTTAACGCAATTTTCAAATTAGGAATTGGCTTAGTTTGGTACAAATGAAACAGCAGTTCAGTTGGTCATGTGTGTGTTCTCGGTTTCAAAGGTCGGAGGTTTTAACCCTAGTCTTGGCATAAAGTTGGTAGAATAGTCTGGCCCACTGATCCACAGATTGGAGTTTGATCACATTTCCTTCAGGTGAATACCATTTTTGTGTCCTTGGGCAAGACACTTAACACACCTCAACCTCAGTATCTTCTGTACACTGGTGTGTGAATGTGTGTGTGTGAATGGGTGAGTGGTTCTATGATGTACGCACTGAGTGCATTAAGGTGGAAACAAGCTATATACTAATGAGAGCTTTTACATAAGCATAAATGAGCCACCACAAAAAGAAGTACCCATGAGAAAATAAAAGAAAATCTGACATAAAAAGATGGAAAGATAAAAAACAAGCTATCTGGACCCATCATAAACTTAATTAACAGAAAAATATTCACAGAACAGTGGTTCTTAAGTGGTTCAGTCCATTTTATATATTTGTCACTGACAAAAGCAAAGTGCTTTATAATAGAAGGCTGTAAAAATAAGCTTTAAAAACACAATGCATGAAATTACTATCAATCCGATCTCATGCTTGAGTAATATCTTGGCATCTCCAGACTCCATAGAACATGCAGAGAGAGAGTTTCAGACTCAGGCAAAACAAATGTCAAATGTCGGTCTCCTCGATTTTGAAACAAGACATGGTGACAGAGGTCAGTCAGTGCAGCATACAGAGAATTGCTTCCCTAATGGCTGCGGTTCATCCTTGTTTGAGTAATGGGTCATGAAAGGCAAACGGCAAAGTCAATGACGGTCAAAGATGCTATTTACTAACATGATGCGCTACAGCGTCATAGATGTTGTTTGTGTTACTGAGGTGTATAATGAATTGAGTCACTTCCCGGTAATGACCTCATGTTGGCGCTGTTCTGGCTGTATATCGTTCATTAGAGGCAGCAGCGGCTCGTATAGGCAGGGCTCAGCGGACTGTGGATCTCTCAGCTCACAACTGCCATGTGTCTGTAACTCACTCCCCAAACTGTCAATCATCTCTCAGTGATGGGGAGATTCAACTGCTCACTGCTGTCACATTTGTGCCAATGGGGAATCTGACTAAACCTCCATAACAAGAGGCACTTTGCTATTGCAGTAACCCTGATACAATAAAACTACATTATATTGCATTGCGTTGCGTTGCGATACGTTACTCTACTTTACTTTGCTCTACTTTACTTTACTTTGCGTTGCGATACGTTACTCTACTTTACTTTGCTCTACTTTACTTTACTTTGCGTTGCGATACGTTACTCTACTTTACTTTAAAACTACATTATATTGCGTTGCGTTACGTTACTTTACTTTAGTCTACTCTGCTTTTCTCTACTGTACTTTACTTTGCGTTACTCTACTCTACTTTACTTTGTGTTACTCTACTCTAATCTACTTTGCGTTACTCTACTCTACTTTACTTTGTGTTACTCTACTCTACTTTACTTTACTTTACTCTCCTTGGAGTTACTGTACTCTACTTTATTCTACTTTACTCTACTCTACTTTATTCTCCTTTAACCTACTTTACTCTACTTTAGGTGAGGTAGGAACGTTATGTAAACTAGCCAGGGAACCCAGTGCAGCGCCTGGACAGCCATCTCCTGATCTTGAGCCAGAAGTCCCTGGTTGGAGAATTAACCTACTGCATGTTTCACCATGTTATCTATGTTCCACAGATGTTCTACAGACACATGGTTAGTGTGAGATTGTGAGGTAAATAACATTGGTCGGGTGGAGCTGGGTGGCTGACAGAACTGCCCAGAGCTCATAATAAAGGCTTTTAAACTGATTTCATTGGGAATACTGAAGAGGCCTGCGTCCTAATTTTGCACAATGTGTTTTTTGTGTCCAAGTAGGTGAAGGAAACAGATTTTGTGTCATATAAAGCAATAACACTTTTTGTGAAAATCGAGTACCTTTCTTTTTATTGTAACACTTTCTAAACTCCACTTTACAACAAGGCTAATATAAAGAGAATGAGAGCTGAAAGTCAAAATGGGTGTTTCAGTTGTGTTCAGAAGTGTGGAGGTTGAAAGTGCAGGATTCAGACTACCTTCAGTACTTCCCTCTTCAAATAAGTGACAAAAGCTTTATATTAATAGTGAGACATTAAAGCTGGAGCACCTGATTTAAAACCTTGAAAAGAGGAAGTTTTAAACACATGAAAGAATTTTTGGGCAAGCACCAACCGCAGTCCATACACTCTCAATCTGAAACATAACATATGGCGACAAATGGACTCTTGCTTGTGGGTTTGTGCTCGATAATGTGTTTTACAATTAGATGCAGACAGCGCACAGCCATTAAGTGGGGCTTTTACACAAAGTCCACTATTTGAGAGAGAGAAAAAAATGTGCTCAGCTCTTTAAATGAGAAAGGATGGGTTTTTATTCGTAGTTTTTCTATTATGTATTTTTACGCATTTGGGATACATTTTAGGATATATTCTGAACGTATTTACAAAACCAGTATCTTCATTTGCGCATATCTTCCTGGATTCTTTTAACTGCAGATATGTGTTTGCTGATTCCTGAAAATCACTATAGTTTAAGATCAAGATGTCACCTCTGCTAATTCTGGGGAAACTGTTTAGAGAAACAAATTGATGTTAAAATCTCATTTAAAGAGCTCATAAAGTACATTACAGTGGCAATCAAGTTTACAAGCTACACCGGAGAGATGCATTAAACCCTGACAAGGTGAACAGAGAGTGAATTAGAGCAGCTGCCTCATCTTCCTTCTCTAGCTTTAAAGCAGATGTGTCTGAGATGCAAACAGGATGAGTGGGCTTTTAATAAAGTGGAAAGGTTTTCACTGTAGAGATCAGGATCTACATTTTAAAGAGACAGCCTGGCATCCAGACTGAAATCCTCTGTATAAGACGCAGTCAGATTCATTTGTTTCAGTGATGCGTGGGGGATGGATAAGCTCATTGATTTTCTATCATTTAGCATAAAATCAAAGTTCTCTTTATGTTAATAGTGTTAATAGATGTTTAAATTGATGTTTAAATGTGTTTTTGTGTTCATTTTTGATGTGGTACCTCACTGTTTATAAGGAGGCAAGGCAGGTTTATTTGTAATTCAAAGTGCTTTACAGAATAAGAAAGACATTAACACAATACAAACAAATGAAAACATAAATAATCCTCATGAAATTAACATTAAAGGAGAAGAGTGCAGAATAAAAACCATTCAGTCATATGCACAGCTAAACAGAACCGTTTTGAGCCTGTCAAAGAAGAGGATTAGAAATAACATTTAAAAAAACAAAAACAAAACTTGCTTAGTGCCTTGCTATTTGATGGATGAGCCATGCATTCGCCGACTGGCTAATCCACCTGACAATTACACCCATTGGAAATTGTGAAGATAACTGCTAAGGCGACACATCACATAGAATAGTAAAAAAACAGGTAGTTTTCACTGACCAGGCAAAGAGGAGTCAGTGAGCGTGACATCAGGAAAACTCATCTGTTTGTATGACCACATATCTACAAACATCAACATATTTAATAGTACACACTGTTATGACCAGTGGTGGAATGTAATGAAGTAAAAGTAATGAAGTATTATACTTACGTACAGATATAAGTAAATAAGTATAATACGTATAATATAAATACAAATTTTAAGTATCTGTACTTTACTTAAGTAAGTTTTAAAGTGGATACTTTTTACTTTTACTTCACTACATTTGAGAGCACTTATCTGTACTTTCTACTTCAGTACATTTTTGAACAGGACTGAAAAGTAAAAGTATTTTTCATTATTGTTTGAGACCTGCTGAAAAAGCTGAGGGGTTTATTTTTAACACATTTATAATTGGAGCAAACAAAAATATACAAATAAAAACAGCTGGGAAAAACTATTGATTCAGTTGTTTCTGCTGAACAAAATTCAGCACAAATCTTTATCAGACCTCAAAATCTGCGCAAAATACTTTTTACTCTTTTAGTGCATTTTTAAACAGGCACTTTAAGACTTTTATTTAAGTAGATTTTTCATGTGATACTTTTATGTTTAATTTTTTTGCTTCAGTATCTGTACTTTTACTTTAAATAACAAAATGGAGTACTTCTTCCACCACTGGTTATGACATGAATTATTAATAAAAAGGGATGTACAGCAATATGATGTGCATTTGAAAACTACAGCCTGAAAACCACACAGACATGGTGGATTGAAATGCATATTCATGGAGCAAACATTAAAACCAAGATCATTCCATCTGTTCCAATATCTAAGACTGATCTTCACTGCCTAATAAGAACATGTGTCAGTCCTGTGTGAATAATGCATGAGAGGACTCTGTGTGCATGCTTAAACACAACTCATTTACATTTCACCCACTTGACCAATGCACTGCTATGGGCTCACTGTACTCTGGGCCGAAGAAAACACTGTCCTCCGAAAGATGCTGTTTTATTACGCCGATTATCCAAGAAAACACCCATTTACGTCAAACTGGAAGCTATATTTGGCTTGAGTGTTATTGTAAGTCTGAAATGTTCCTCTTCTCGTGGTCCAGGCACGTGTTAGATCAGCCGTATCCTTATGAGGAAGTTTCCGGTGGCTATAGGAGGCAATGTCTGAGCACGTACTCCGGCTTCTTGTTTATGTTTATGTACTTGTTGCGCATATGGAGTGAGATTATTTCGTCATTTATTATTTATTTGTTTATTTTTGGAAGAAAAGGGAACGTCTGTGTGCATAACATGGCTGTCCTTAGACCTCCACCATAAATATGTTGTTTTGGTTAAAGTTTGTGTGGCTGTACTGTGGGACTTACTAGGTGGCGGGTCCTCCGGTTATAGGTCATAGTTCAACTTTAAAGTTTTGAAGAACCTTTGAAGAACCTTTAAGAGCAATGTTTTTTTTTTTTTGCCCCAACGTATTGGAGACAAAGACACTGGACTGGAGAGGGCAACATGGGTCTGGCTCATAGACTGTATAAAGAAGTGGACTAAGTGAGAGTGACATCACCCATAGCGTTTGGCTCCAGTCAAATGAAGCTCAACGAGGTTAGCGGTTACAGGGAGAATTTGGAGCCAGGTGTGAGTATCATAGCAACCAAAGAGCCAATCTGGAGCGAGGCTGTGGAAAGTAACGCCCCTTCCTGCCCGCACTGCTGGTTTAGCAGCAGGTGGGCGCTTAGCCATGCTGTCAATCAAACCTGTTGCTGATGCTAGCGGGAGCCACCGCAGGGAAAGAAGGCAGCTGATTTGTCTCTTATTAATGTTCATATCTTGATATCTGGAACGGGTCAAAATGAATGTTTTAAGACCAAAATGCTGAGCCTGACAGCACCATTTATGGAGAGGGGGGCGACCGTTTTCTAATGTAAAGTCAGTTGGAGCCAGAGTCGATGGAGCCAGAATCGCAGCCCATAATCACTTCCTATTTGGAATGCGGTGGCTAGCAGGTTAGCTAGGTCCATTTATATAAAGTCTATCGTGGGCCGTGATAGCCAGAACCATGTTCCCCTGTCCAGTCTATGTTTTTTTTTGTTTTTTTTGCCTCAATGTTTCACTCAATATGTATTTTGCATATAGAAAAGTTTTATTTTGAATAGTTTGTCCATATATAGTAATAGAGCAATGTGACTCAAAACGACCACTTGACTGACAGCTATTGAAATGTACAAGTACCCTTTTTGTTTAGTGATTTTGTAAGCGAATGTGACCCTTTTCCGCTTCAAAACTCCCCCGATAAACAACTCAAAACACAAGAGGTGCATGTCTCCTATTCCACATATTACTGCCATTAGTGATGCCTACAGACTGAGCCTGTCTCTGGAGGAGGCTTCAGGCGAAAGACAGAATAGAAAGGAGTTATTCGCTAAGAAAGATAAATGCAAATGTGGTTTAAAAAGCAGAGCAGAAAAGGTAAGGCGATCCCCAGAAAGGCCACATTAGTGTTATCTGCAAGTAAGTAGGATTGTGCAAAGTTGTACAAAAAAAAGTTTGACAGTTGTTGCAAAGGTTAATGCAGTTCAACAATGGAGGTGTGGTCTTGAACAGTGGCTCTAGCTAGTGGCAGATTTTGGTGTGTGTTTTTATTGTTCAAAATGGTTACCTAACATTTTCAACCCTACATGTTTGACCAGGTGATTTTTTTGAATATTAAGTACAGAGCAAGTGAGAACAACAGTGGGCGGAGATGGGGGTTAGGTGAAAATAGGAATTCTCTGATTTTACAATATGTCTCCTTTCACATAGCCAACATGACCTTTAAAAACTCACTGACCTTGTTTAAGTTGTGGGTCAGTAGTCTATCTGCAAATTTCGGGAACGGTCCTGGGCATTTCTTGCACACTGCTGCATGGAGCTGAGACCAGTCTAGTTTTATCATGCCATCGGAAATATGGAACAGATGCCTCGAGTAAAGCTTTCATTTATTCTTACAAAATACGTTTTTTTTTTGACGATTTTAAAGCTGGGTAGGCTTTGTGGCCAATTAAAATCAGTGAGCATGGTTTAAATACTTGTAGTGTAGTTTACAGCCCTTTCGAAAGTGAGGACGCTGTCACACACAGTCACACCATGGGAGGGAGCTTTACTTTATCCCAGATCATTACAGTAACTCAGCTATACGTTTTGTGACTAAATATTCTTAAATCTCTTCTCTATTGTGCTACTTAAGAATGCTTAAATTACCTGTTCCCTTTGTATAGGAGTGAGGAGGTAGTAGTAGTAGTGGTAGTGGTAGTGGTAGTAGTGGTAGTAGTGGTACTAGTAGGGAGTTCATTAATGATGCAAATCTATAGTTATGTTTTAACGCAGGTTGGTAAAAAAAAAAAAAAAAAAAGCACTGTATAAATCAAAACCATTATTATTAAGTATAAGAATTGTAATTTAGACACAATGTTTGTATCCAAAATTACCAGGCAACAAAAATAACATGTTTGATTTTATGTTTAAAGCCACTAAACCAATATATCTAAAGTAGACCACATTGTCATACACCAGTAATTTCTCATGGTGGGTTATTCAGCTCTTCCACTAATAACATTCACAGTGAGGAGGCAGCGCTCTGATCACCCAGCCTGAAATGTGCCTACTGCTTAATCCTCTTTGGACTGACACGGTTCTGATGACTGTAGTTATAATACTGCGTGTGCCTGTGTATAGATGTGTGTGTGTGTGTGTGTGGGGCGGGGGCCTATTGTGAGTCTCATTTTAAAGAGGGTTGACTCAGGGATCTGTGGAAATGCTGCTCTGGCACTACATGAAGTCAGCTCTTTTTGTATTCTCTGTATTTTAGTGCTGTGACATCACATACAGTACAGTACAGTACAGTTCAATTTTCTGGTGGATCCTCTTTATTTCTAGAGTCTCGGTACGTCGTTCTTATGGTGCGTTTACACTTCACATTCACCACATCAAATCTGAGACCAACCTGTGACTTAACCTGTAACAAAACCTAAACTAGAACTAAACCAGGACTAGAAGAGGGGACCAATCAGGACTAAACTGGGATCAAACCAAGACCGAACCAAGACAAGTCAAAGCACCCATTGGTGGTTTTCAGATTGTAGAATGTGATGATGTCATACTCTCAGATGGGGGGCAAGAGCCAGATTTTCCCACTGGTTACATTGTACTTTGCCATGAAATATCTAAGGTAAATTCACAAATGTTGAACCTGATAATTTCTTAGTGACTAGACCCAATAATGTCTTGTATTACAACAAAAATCAGCATTTGAACAATATTCATTTTATCTAGAATGTTGTGATGTCACCTGAAACCCAGCAATAAAGACTGTGCTCAAAGTGATGTAACTTCCTACTATTGGAGTAAATCCTGAGCTTTCTCCAAACTAATATTTTATTTTATTTTATTTTATTTTTTTTACTCATAGCAAACTCCTGATCTCAAACCACATGGAATATGTCAAACCATAGTCATTTTGACCACTTAATGACTTCTCCTAAATAGTCCTATGCAAGATGAAGAAAGACTTAACGTATTTTCTCGAGTATAAGTCGCACCAGCCAAAGAAAATGCATAATAATGAAGAAAAAAACATATGTTTCACATATATATCGCATCTGAGTATAAGTCGCACCCTCGGCCAAACTATGAAAAAAAGTGCTTATAGTCCAGAAAATACGGTAATAATTAATTAATAATTGACAAATAATGTATTATGAATAACTCAGGCTTAGTAACTACTTAATTAATACCCTATAGCCCTAACTCCTGAATCTTTATCAAATATTTGTTCATTATGCATTAAGTCTTTCTTCATACTTTATTAACACTAATTAGCAATGTGGCGTTTGTGAACGAGTCGGCTCTTTTCAACAGTTCCTTAATGTGAACTGTTGGAATCGGATCTCACTTTTTAAAAGAACCAAATCTTTTTCTTTCTAGTTTTTATGCCTTTTTACACTGATTAACGCTGAACTAACACAAGAATCAGCACAAAACACAGCAGGCGACACGACTGAGAAAAAAACAGATTTGGCATCATAATAACAGTTTTTAAATTATTATTGTAGTGAAACGTTTTATTTAGATTCTGCATAATTTCAAAGAGTAAACACACTCCCACTCTCAGTTTGAACCAGTTTAAACACATCTGAGCCTTGGTCGTTTCTCTCTGTGATTAGTTTGCAGATAAAATGAGTTCTCACATTTGGCTTCTGTATATAAATAAATAGTAAAAGTGCCAGTCTTTTGAATGGCTCTTTGAAATGAATGGATCCAAAAGTTTCGGATCCCATGAAAGAGCTGAAAATCCCGTCACTAACTTTAATAAAGGAATAATCATTATAAAGTGTAACCTTAATGGTAATAAAAAAAAAATTGACTGAGGTAGTTGGAAAACCATAAATGTAGCTGGAAGCTGCTGAGCCTTTTCAATAATTTCAACACATTTGACATCTGAGCCTCAGTGAAAAGGCCATGGATTGTGTAAAAATAATGTTGTGTAGAGTAGTCATTTCAGAATATGGCCATAATTAGCATTGTGCAAGTGTAGCTTCTTTTTGATTGACAGCATTTCATCTAGAGAGCGTTGGCAATTTGACAAAGAATATGAAGGGCTTTAAGATCAAAAACGTGGGAGGAGATATTGGCTTCTAACTTTTGAACTCATTTGACTTTGGACTGCAGTGTTTTGTTAAGTTGAAGTTTTGCCTTGTTCAGGCCCAGTGTTGCCTTGGCACAGCTAAGAAAATGTTGACTCACAACTTTCTGCCAAGTCTACTTTCGTGTTCAGTATATTTGAGGTGAGCTGAACTGTTTTCAAAATATATTTCTCATTTCAATTATTGGGAAGATTTTTGAAAGGAGAAAACCCAGCTTTCAAAAATCCAATATGTTTCACTATTTTAAGGGCAGCCAAGACTATTTATTTTGGCTGTTTTTATATGTTCTACCCACCCCTTTTGTTCTTATTGTTTTCCTCCCTGCTGACTTCAGTGAATAGCGTCCTCTTACAAAAAAGTGGGAAGTTTTTGTGAATACTGCTTGTGTTTCTCAATTGTTCTGTGCAAAGCTTAACAATTGCAAAGTCATGGATTTTTTTTTCTCTTTTTTACTGATACTTTTAATGTTGTTAAGGTAAGTGTATGGATTTGATTGGAGTTCGAAATCGCTAATGTAATAGTTTGTAGATTTTAGTCGTAATAGTTTGCGTAAATGTTTTTTTCTCTTGAATATAATCATGCGTAGTTTTATTTGGTGACTCACTGAAGATTTGGTTACTTTTTTCCACTTTTTTCATAAGATGGAAATATTCGGATGAAGGGATACGGATTTCGGGCTCTCAAATAAAAATCCATCCTTCTTGACCCTGACCTCTCTATTTTGCTTCGCCATATCCAATTCTATTATATTTTTGTAAAGCCTAAAATTACAACAACAGTGCCTCGAAAGCTTCATAAAATTGTTGATTTAACCAACAGAAAATGGAACAATGCATTTGTCATGGGTCAGTGAAATATGCTGTTGGCTTCTTGTTGGTTAGTCAGATATTATTGTTATTGTATTAGACACTGATTTTTGACTAGTGGGCCTTAAAGCAGGCCTATTATGCAAAATCAACTTTTCAGAGCTTTTAACCATGTTATAGTTGTTTCCACTTCTCATTTAGCCTCTCAAAGTTGTTTTTGGAGTGATGTGCATGTTTGAGCAATCTTTAATCGCTTGTTTTCAAGACGCCATATTGCCGATCAATCCCCATTTTCACTGCCATCGGCACACGGCCACTGCTCTGTACTTACTTTGTTCTCCAATTTTATTTTCTTAATCGATGATACGCGTAGGATTCACCATCGTTGCTTAGTCATTTTGGTACAAATGAAAAAAAAAATCCTCTACTTGTTAGTGTGATCTGCAGCTATCCATCGGAGCTCCACGACTCTTTGTTGTGATGACGTTTACGACAGTGGAAGTCAGCGGACTTGTTTCTTTTATTAAGCCGTTTTAGATGAACATTGTGATTTAAAATCTGCTAATGATAACATAATGATCTACAGGTGTCATAGATTATAACAATATAGCAGACGCAAGCACAATAGATCTTTAAGTTGGAAAAATGTTCAATTTGTTCAAGTATTTCACAAAGTTATTTAGTGTATTTACTGGCCATTTTGCAGTGTTCTGAGCAACCTTCTGAACCAAAAAAGACACAAAAGTGACTATAATTGCAAATTTTATAGTGCCAGACACAGTAACACAGACAATATTTACACTTTTTGCTCAAATTGGTGTCATTTGATAACATTTACATTAAAATCGTGTGCCACAGCAACTTTAACAGAAAAAGTATGCTGTGACTCACGAAAACACTTGTATAAGAGGCCTATTCAGTGGGACATTAACTGTGAAGACCACTGGTGAGATGCAGTGCTTTTTATATCTCCTTTTGCTCCACACTGTTCCATCACTACAAGAGGAGCCCAGTCATATCTGTCAGAGCATTCCCCATCACCACTTTGATCCTGATAAACCCATGCCCCTGCGTCTGTAAAAGCACAGACTACACTACGTTTAAGTTATTTATAGCCCCTGATCACAACGACTGCTGCCTCAAAAGGGCTTTACAACACATCCTCAGTGTTCTTAGACTCTCTATTGTTCAAGTAAAGTCTAAAAAAAACACCGGAATAAAGGAAGGTTATCCACTCCTCCACTCACTGCAAATGATCTGGTTGAATACTTTTTTGCTTGGATCAAATTCTGCCGTTATGTCCTCAGGCAAGACACTTCACCCACCTTGTCTATAGTGATTGAGTGGTTGGTGGTAGTTGGAGGGGGCAGGAGCTTACCGTTACCGTGTATGGAGTAAATGAATGATGAAGAGGGTAGCACTTTGAGAGGCTACTTCTCTGAGCTGGTGGAATAAATATTGGTGTAGTATGGATTTTGAGATGGATCCCTGAAGTGGCTCAACATAATTCTGAACTACATACTGTTATGAGATGTGTAATCCCTCATTCATCCAGGAGTGGTTCAATGTAGAGACGGTTTCAGCGGTGGTCAGGTGCACATTCTTTTTGCGATCAAGATGGCTCCCATCCAGAAGACATTTTCAGTTTGATGGAACTGGCTTGAATAAAGCCCAGTGCTTCAAGCCAGTTACATCAAATTGAAAATGGCCTCTGGATGGGATCCGAAAAGTCTTGATTGAGGGCAACAGTAGCTCACCGCCAACCAGTTTGTCCACAGGTGGGCGGTGTGATTCTGGCTCCCTCCGATGGTTACTGTCGTTGTGTCCCTGGGCAAGACACTTAACCCTCCTCGCCCCCAGTGTGTGAATGGGTGAGTGACTCCTTGATGTATAGCGCTTTTAGTGCCTTGATGATCACCACTGAAACTGTACATACATGGTCTAATGATAATAATGACCAAGAAGACAACTAGTTCTGCCCCATGTTTCTAAAGGCTTAAAGAGAATATCAGGAATGCTTACTGTATATGAAGTAAATATGCCATGTATGTGTCCATGCATAATCGTACATTTCAACTTATGCACGGGTTTGAAATCTGATGTTCATTTCAGCATCTGCCCAAAGAAATTGTAATCAAGGAATTAGCATACATCCTGACATCTGAAACACAAGATTTGAATAATTTGTGGGTGTAGAAAAGAGCATTGTGGACGCCTACTCCAGTCTGTTTCAACTTTAAACCATAGGCTTTATGTAAATGTACTATTGTCTGTTTAGCATTCTGTGAAACTATGCATAAATTAAGTGGAAAAGATGATGTGATTGTAAAATGTATTCTCATATTTGTGCTTTAAATCAATATATGAATAACTTGATGTCTTATGGTTAGAGGCAGTGCACTTCCCCAAAAAAGATGCATGTTTCATAACAATCCATTAGTCACAATGCAAATAAGTTTGCCTGTTTATCATGTTGGAAGCCACAATGTAATGCAAATCCAGCACAGGCTTATGCATGTGTTACTCTATTAGATGTGTGCAATAGTGATAGTTAAAGCCACATCTATTCTGAACATTATTTTACATACTAGATTTTCTGTTTGTATAGTGTTTTTGAACCCTATCGGCACATAGTGGAATTTTCAACATCATTAAATACCCAAAACTTGACCACAAAATCAGTACTATTTACAGTAGCTCAACAGTAGTTGGTAGAGTGTTCACTGATCCGAAGGCTGGCGGCTTGAATCCCGGTCTCAACATAAACATCATTGCTAGAGTGGTCAGATCCTCTAACCCACTGGATGGTGGTGTGATTCCAGCTCCCACAGATGAATGCTGTCGTGGTGGCAAGACACTTAACCCACGTTGCTCCCAGTGTTTGTGTTCACTGGGTTGTGAATGGGTGAGTGGTTCCTTGATGTAAAGCCCTTTGAGTGCCTTGAAGGTGGAAAAGCGCTATATAAAAATATGACCATTTACCATTTACTCTTGTCCATTTTCTCATAATAAGTCTAGATGGTTTTACTTTTGCAGACATTTCCTGATCATAACCTTAACCATAGTCATAACTTGCCTAACCTTAACATATTTTAACCCCTAGCTGAACTTGCTGATCTAATAATGAAGGAATGTGAATGTAATGGGGACATAAGGAAGCTAGATCCTCATGAAAGTGTGGATACAGATTTTAGTCCCCACAGTGTGATAAATGCCTATCCACACAAACCAATGGCACACGCGCCAGATAAATGCATTCTTTCTAAACTGTTCCATACAAAACAAATTTGCCACTAATCAGTCACATTATTCTGATTTTTTTTTCAAAGATGTCATCGTAAAGTTTTCATTTGGACTCTGACATGTATTGATTCAAAAATGTAATTTTCAAAAACCATCCTTTATCTGTTTTATGAGTTGTTAAGAAATGCAAATTGTTAGATTTTGCTTTGACTCTCCCTCCATGAGCAATGCCATTTTAAATAGTCTATTTGCGTCAATCAAAATGCCTCTCCTTAATCTACTTTAACCTTGTAATTTCATGGTTCACCAAATGTGGATTCCTCTGCCGTCCTTTTTGTAATTGGTAGGAAAAAGGTTGTAGTTTCCCCAAATCCAATCTCTTTCTGTGATGGCCATTTTGTCTCGCAAGTAAAAACAATCTGACCTTCAGCTACGTCTTTTGCTTTCCTCTTGCTCTGCTTTTGTGCCATGTCCTTGTTTATTCCACCACATAAATTGCTGTTCCTTGTTAAAAGTGTGCCATTATTAGTAAGTGCAGCAGAGGTGAGCTGTGACTTCACGGTGTCAGAGATGTAAGGTCTACTGGGCGTGCTCAGTTACTTCACTTCCCACCATGATGCTACTCTTTCTAAAAGCAAATCCATAGTACTGGTTTGAGTAGTACGAGAACTTCTGAGAGTTTTGTCAGTCTATTGATTTAGTTTATTTTAAATTTTGAGGTTCTTATCAGGTCTGCATTTACTTCGTTCTTGCTCTTATTCAGTTTCTGCTGTTTTAATTGCTCAAAAAACACCCAATTAATACTTCATCTGAGGTATTAATTAGGTATTTTTTGAGGTGGCATTTGATGTTTGCCATACTTGGCAATACCTGATCTCATCAGATCTCGGAATCTCAGCAGGGTTGGGGTTAGTACTCGGATGGGAGACCACTGGGAATACCAGGTGCCACAATGGAGCGCCAGTGGCAAAACTGTCACACTGCACCCACACAGTAAGAATGTGATGTGTGCGTGAGTGTTGGTGGTAGTTGGAGATTGGCAGCCTTGATTCCAGCAGTCTACCCCAGGGCAGCTGTAGTAGCTTAAGTATGGAGTGAATGAAACTGCAATGTGAAGCAAATTGAGTGTCTTGAAAGGGGCTATATAAATCCAGTGCAAATAACAGCCACGTAGAGTCTGTGTAATCTCTCAGTTGTCCAGGTCTGATCCATCACCCCTACAACTTTATGTCCAGTTGACAGATTTTACTTTTGACTTTTACTATGGCTACGTAGAGATTTGCATCTTTTACTTTGCAGCTGGACTTGCCTTTTTCACTTATAGCGTGAGCAATTTTTTCTTTCTCCACTGTGCTAATGATCATATGTATTTGAAATCATAATTTAGCATACTTGTTAAGAATACACCTTTCAGTGTAGTAGAAACTACACAAACACTACAGCATGTGATGTGTTTTTCAGTTTCCTCACATATGTGCCATTGTGTCACATCAAATCCACTATTTAATGTGTCACTGTTGGGAAAACTGACTTCATTATTTCATTCTGTAGCATTGCTTCTTTCTCAGTCTATTTTAATCACTGGTTGACAGGTACTTTTCAAATATGCTGCACAGATTTTGATGCACATGGGAACAATCAGATGCAATTATGAAAAGTGACTTTCAAATGACATTTAATCTGTTTGGAAGAAAGTGGGACGTTTCAGATTCTGACAGCAGAAAATTAAAATTGACTGATGAAAGCATGTGCGTCTTGTTGCTAAAGTTGGGAGAGTTTCTC
Source organism: Periophthalmodon schlosseri (assembly GCA_000787095.1). NCBI lineage: Eukaryota > Metazoa > Chordata > Actinopteri > Gobiiformes > Gobiidae > Periophthalmodon > Periophthalmodon schlosseri. The sequence goes on from KN478410.1 coordinate 25,829, forward strand.
AGATTATAAACACTGCCAGTGATTTGTGTTAATGTTATTAGTCTGACTAAATAACGAGCTAAAGTGAATTTTAATAAACACTTTGACTTGACAGCAGCTTGTCAGTTCATCATGAAAACTCAAATTAATTCATTGCATATATCAAGATTCAAGTCAATCATTACAGCTCCAAAATGTATCTGTAATGTATAAATGAAACAGCCATACATCTGAGTGAACTGAGTTAAATTAAACCATTTTAATATAATAGTAGAGCCACTAGAATTTGACATCCACAATAAAAAAAAAAAAGATTTTTTAATTGTTCATTGCTATGGTAACAGTCTTAATTTCATATCACCTGAAACTATGGATTTGCCATAAGTGCATTTAGGACGAGTGCACGTAGTTTTAATACTTGTTTAGTTGTTTCTTTTCTAGGTATACTTATGCAATGGATTCACTGAATATGTAAAAGACCTGGTAGGATACTTTCTTGCTTGGATCAAATTCTGCCGTTATGTCCTCAGGCAAGATACTTCACCCACCTTGCCTATAGTTACTGAGTGGTTGGTGGTGGTTGGAGGGGGCAGGAGCTACCGTTGGTGTAGTATGGATTTTGAGATGGACCCCTGAAGTGGCTCAACATAATTTTGAACTACATACTGTTATGATACGTGTAATTCCTCATTCGTCCAGGAGTGCTTCAATGTAGAGACCGTTTCAAACAGTGTTTTTTGCGATCAAGATGGCTCCCATCCAAAAGCCATTTCCAATTTGATGGAACTGGCTTGAAAGCCCAGTGCTTCAAGTCAGTTCCGCCAAAAGAAAATCGCCTCCGGATGGGATCTGAAAAATCTTGATTGAGGGCAACAGCAGCTCAGTTGGTAGTGTTTGTCCACCTGAAACTATGGGTTTTCTATAAGTGCACTTAGGACGAGTGCTTGAGTGTTAATACTTGTTTAGTTTGTAACTTTCTAGGTATAATTATGTGGATTTAGTGAATATGTGTCATTTTCTCTCAAATTGCTAGTCATAGAGCTCCACTCTGTCTTCTGTGTCCTCCTTCCTATTCTCTTTCCTGCTCCAGCCCAAAGTCATGCCCTCTGCAGAGCTCGTATTCCCTCTACATTTCCACACAAGTGCTTGGGCATTTGTGCACTTGTTTTTTCTGCACTAGAGAGATCCCCCCATTAGCATTCTCCAGCAGGCTCTGTTGTCTACGAATGCCTCATTTATTTCATTGCTCATGCTGTTTATTATGCTTTACCAGTTTTACCATTTACATAATATGAGTATCCTGCTGTGTAATGTTCATATTTACCTTCCCATTGACTGGTTAATATGCCTCTGCCCTATTCAAGTATTTAGCCCTGTGCGCAACCCAGATTCAATGAACCAGGAAGAACTGGCACAGAGATGTGATGTGGCTGCCACAGGCCAAAGTCTATTCCAAGTCTATTTTTCCTTATGGACCAAGATAATGACTTTAAAGGGGCAGAGGCTTCCAACAGGCAAACTGGTTTTGTGTGAACTTAACTGCTTTAAACGTATCTTTATCTAAATATTCTGAAGATTCTATTTCATGCCTTTTTAAAACAGTTTTTGAAGCCGTCTTTATAAATCATATTGGTATTTATGCAGGCCATACAAAGTGTTGAGTGTACACTAAATAAAACTAACATTGCCATTCTCCCTCTGCTCTCTCTGTGGTAATTTCCGTGAAATAGTTTTCTTAATCTAATCAGGAAATATGATTATTTATTTAGCTGTTTATAAGTTGCACTGTGTATCTTTTCTGGTGGTGGTGGTGGACATCTGCTTGTCTCCAGATGTTAATGCTGTGCCTGGAATGTCCCACACTGACATTGAAATTACCATGGTGAGTTAACAGATTTTTTAAAACCATAAAACACCTGCAAACATTCCAGGCAAAGCAACATGTGGTCAACCCATCCATCAGAAAAAGTTCCATAGTGCCCCTTTAAAACATGTTCACAAATACTGTCCGTGTGACCTGTAATGATATCTCCGAGTGAAGTGCTGGTCAGCGTTAAACAGGGTATTTCTATTTTTGCTTTCAAATTACTTTCCAGTCCGTAATTTATTCCACTACATGCTCAGTCCTGATTATTGGCTATTTATAATCCCATCTGTGCACTCACAAAGCGTCAGTATCTCCTCTTCCATCTCCTCCAGCAGCAATGCATGAAATCAATAGGCTACAACTCCACAACTGTAATTATATGAGGGCTTAATGCAATGCTGGGATAAAGTGTCTGATTTTCGGGCCCTGTAATAAACAATGTTGACAGGCTGTAAACCAAATCCAACACTTCTGAAATGAATAGGCCAGCATTACGAAAGCTCATTTTGTTATTCATTTACAGGTTTTCTTTCTTCTTTTTGTCCTTTATGGATGTTGTGAATGCACCACTGATATTGGATAGATCAAATCAGCCGTGAATCAAAGGATGGGTAAAATATTGTAAACAGGATGAGACAGGAAGCCTTAATGAGGAATGGTAAGGTCTATATAAAATCAATTGTTTCACACTCCCAAGCGCCGTATTAAACCATGCCCACTTATATTGTTTATGTAAGAATATATGGTAGCACTTGTAATAATCTTAGTAAAGCATGACCAAAGCATGCGTTAAGTAGTTACTAAGCCAAAATCATTCTTAAAGGGTCTGTACCTGATTTTCCCCATGTGGTTCAGCAAAATTTTCTCACCCCAGTACAGAAATACTGTATAATGTATAAGCAGCTCTTGAAGTCCCCCAGTACAAAATACTGTATAATGTATAAGCAGCTCTTGAAGTCAAAATAAATCAGCTGCATATTGTGTGCATCACATTAGAAAGCATTTTATAATGAGTTAATCGAGAAGTGCGTTAGCATGCTAGTTAACGACAGAACTTCTCACTGGATGGATGAATGGAATGCATAAGGTAAGTGAGGAATAATTGCAAACCCTTTAAAATGAACTAGTTTTGTTTTTCACATTTTCAAGACGGTAAAAGTCAGATACAATGGTTTGAAAAAATATTTGTTCATTACAAATTAAGGCTTTGTTCATGCTTTATTGGGGTTAAATAAGATGTAGTGGTACCGAGTATATAGGCCTGTCCCAATAATTACTATATCGTCAGTATTTATCGTGGGGACTTTTTCTTTGCACTACAGGAATTTATTTGGTTATTTTTTGGCTATACAATAACATTTAAGCCATAAAAGGCTGAATTAATAACTTCTATGACGCTTTACAGATGCAAACTAAGTACTAAAGTGTTTCAGTGTGCTATGTATTTATTGCAGCTCATGATATTTTAACAATATTGTAGATTTAGAATAGTTTTTGTGGTTTAAATCTGCTCTTGGGTTATTGTGTCAGTGGCATAAATTAGTTTCAGTATTATCATTTATTGTCTATATTTACTTCAGGAATATATCGCACTTCAAAATGTGTTTTCAGGCCTAAAAGTATATTTCCTATCCACTGTGATCCATTACAGCCGTATGCTCATGTCAGTATTTTTCCCCCAGTCACCTTTTGTCGCAGAATAACATCTTGTTTTGGTTGGTTAAAATTTCAGGGTTGTACCGATAAGGTTCAGAAAGACTGAGCTGACATGATGGGACGGGGTATGTCTTAAAACGGCTCTTTCTGTGACTGTCAATCACTCGACATATGACACAATGGCAGATGACAACGGTTTATTTCAGAGACCTGTCCATCAAATACTCAGTGAAGTGGGAAACCATGAGAAAACATGACAGTGGAAGAAATCATTTTACCTCAAGTTAAATGTTTGCACTATTACCATTCACATAAAGAGGTGTGCCTTTTTGGACCCATATGAAAGAAGGTGAATTGGTGGTTTTCAGATTTTAGAATGTGATGATGTCATTCACCCAGACGGGGGCAAGAGCCAGATTTCCCTTTTGTTTACATTGTACTTTGCCCATGAAATATCCAAACCGTAAATTCACAAATGTTGAATCTGATCATCTCTATAAGTGACTAGACCCAAGAACTCACTAAATTACAACAAAAATCTGCACTTTAACAATATGCATTTTAGCTGCCCCCATCTGTATTAGATAATATTGGCCTATAGAATGTTTTGTCATCTAAAACCCATCAATTAGCTTAGCAAGAACACATTTCAATCCCAAACACTGTAGCGGCTGCACCAGATTTTTATCCATGTAGTTGAGAACATTTTGTTTTGCCCCGGTATAGGTATAAAGTGTTATAAAAGCAGCTGATCTTAAGGTCAAAATGTGCTGAGTGTTTTATCGTCAGAGAACCAGGAAGTGCACTGTTAGCATGTTAATGTTTGTTAGCATTACCACGATGGCAAAAACTCCAAGCTGGCCTCTGAAAGTGGCCTCTGTGAAATGTGATTATAAACTACTCATAGTGAATAATTACGATACTAGGAATGTGTTAGGAACATTTTAAAGAAATAGCAGAAAAATACAGATATTAAGCTATGATATTTCAGACTCTTTAACCTTGAGTTCCTTCATCTTTGTATAAATTCAAGCTGTTCTGTATCATGACAGATAGCGACGTGGTGTCCTCATGTGTCAGTGAGCAGCTGATGTAACACACAGTGACAGTGTTCACAGTGGGGTTTCTCTTCATTGGTACAACAAAAATCTACCCAAATAGATTCTCATAGATTCAGCTGTGCGTGGATGAAATGGGACTGCTGTACTTTGGACACAGAGTGATAGGATGAGGCGTACATTGGTCTCCCAGCTCTTACCTTTAGTGATTTAGAAGAGCAAATACACAATCATCATGAGAAGTAAAGCTTCAGAAAAATACATTTTGTTAGTTTTTTGTGAACTTGACAACAACGTAACTTCATTGTGGGCCTTTTAAAAAAAAATATTGATTTTGATATTGGTAAATTGGGGAATGAGTCTAAACAGCAAGTCAAACATCTGATATGTGTATCTGCTGGAGAAAAAAAACCAAAAACAAAACAAAACAAAAAACATACTGGACCATCCCTTTTAATCAACGTGAAGGATATTGCAATGTGAACCTTATGTTGACCATACAGAAACCGCTATTTAAAATGTAGTGTACAATGTAAACAGACCACAGAGATGCATACAAATCATTTCATTATCTATTCATCTATGCAGCTTTCTCAGTGTGACAAATGTTCGGTGTTGTCATTTAGTCACACCATCAGGACCCTGCACACCTGCTCATGCATATGATCACCTCCTTGTGTATGGCATTCATTTGGGTCTGCACAACATTTAGTGCAATAATCTTTGTTTATAGTTAAAAAAGCACTTTCATGGTTAAAAAAAAAATGTTGACGCTAAACAAAAAGAATGCTAGATGTTTGCATTGATAATTTTGTTCATCAGCTGTCATCCACTGCAACTTTGATAGGATTTGAGCTGTATAGGGTTGAAAAAGTAACTTTTGTGGCCAATTATTGCTTTATTCTGCAATTTATTTGTTACAGCTTATGCCAATGTCTATTTAAAAATGGTTTACTGGGATTATCTTGCCTTATTATATCAGTGTCATAAAATTCTTTCAATATTATCATTTATTGAATTATTGCAGTATATCTCGCAGTATATCGTGCTTCAAAATTTGTGATCGTGACAGGCCTAGGTGTGTGAGTGATTAGTGGTGGTCACAGGGCTCAGAGTGCAGATGGCCTCTCATCTGTTAGTCAGCCCAGTGCAGTTGTGACCATAGACTGTAAATATAAATGGACATAGCTAAACTGCAAGCCGCCGCGTTCCAAATAGGAAGTGATCATGAGCGCGCGTCCGGCTCCGTCGACTCTGGCTCCATTTCACTTTACACTGAAAAGTTGTCACCCCTCTCTCTGTAACTGCTGCAGTGAGCGTCATCATTTTGGTCTTAAAATGTTTGTGTTAACCCGCTCTACATGATCCTAGTGTTTTTATTTCGCTATTTTGCCCATGTTCCAAGATATGATCATTAATAACAGACAAATCAGGCACCTTTCCCTGAGGTCCCTCCCGCTAGCGTTAGCAACAGGTTTGTTTTACAGCATTGGTCAGCGCCCACTCTGTGCAAAACCAGCGGTTCGAGCGAGAAGGTGCATTATCGTCAACAGCCTCGCTCCGGATTGGCTCTTTGGTTGCTATGATACTCACGGTTGGAATTCCAAATGTGGAACACGGCTCCAGATTTGCTGCTCTAACTGCTCTAGCCTCGATGAGCTTCATTTGACTGGAGCCGAACGCTATGGGTGATGTCACACTGACTTGGTCCACTTCTTTATACAGTTTATGGTTGTGACTATGTAAGTATCAATATTCAACCTGTGTTTACCTGCACACACATACTCACACATTTTGTCTGAGGCACTGCAGATGTCAACATGTTCTTTTTCTTTTACACCTTTGCTAGAAGCTGCTTTTTGTAAATATGAAGCTTTTGGCACTGTCTGTGTAAATAGCCACTCTCTTTCCACTCACAGAGTTAAATGAGCTGCAGCCTATTTAGGATCAGTGACAGTGTAATTACAGCTTTAGAGTTGAGTTGATTTAAAACAACCACAAGACCTCATTTTATCAGGACAACACTGTCATATGGATCAGCCTTAACAATGCACTAAGAATTCTGGGTATTTTTGCATTAACAGGCTGTCTTGAGAGGCTTGGTTTGCCAATAGCTATTCCACTTTGTCAACTTAAATGCAGTTACTCTGCACCCCAAATGAGAGTGCAGTTTCATGATTTTGGACAGCACTTCCTTATTACATGACCTCTATCTTTGACCCCCTCTGAAGTTATAAACCTCTTCTCAAACTCAAAGTCACTGGTTGTTTTCTTATTTTTGGTTTAGTGTATTTTCCAAAACCAAAACACTCGAAAGTAAATATGTCTCCGATTTCATACCAATGGCAACCCGGAACCTGGAATGTACAACTTTTTCCTCCTTGGAGCCGTAGATTCCTTTATTAATAAGGTCAAACAGAACAAAGTGGTGACATCTTTGGAGTCAGCTGTCAATCAAATGGCAGGTTAAATGGGTTGTTTTCAGTTTTTAGGATCATGTCTTATATTCACTGATTGAATAATATGGCAGTTTCATATTCAAAAGAAGAATAAATAATTAAACAATTGTGAGATTTTTCAATCTTGACCACTCATATGGAGTATGTCATAGTTTAACAGTGACCGCCCACCCCCCTAGTTTATTTATTTAAAATCTCTTTTTGAAATTTCATAAACTGCTAAGTTATTAAAGCATTTCACCAAATAGTATTAAATGTGCTTTTTGGACTTAAAACAACCGCATTCTAGATATTAGTTACCACATAGCTGGTTAGGTTTGAACTCTTAATATCTGATATTTTTTTTCAAAAGTCAATGGAAAAAATGAAAGGAGAATTTACTTCCACAACCAGAGTGGACTTTGAAGTGGGCTGAAGTGGACTTTGAGTTCCATAACAATGCAATATGATTTTGCTTATTAAAACCTCAAACATGCTCTAAACTCTATAAAACCTTGGTGTGGATACTGTACAGCTGTTCAAAAATATGCATCACTCATTTTATTCATCAGTTACTCACCGCACTCAACAACTTAAATATAACAGCTAAGACCATGTCCACATATCCGTGGATGCAAGAGCTATAATCACTTCTGTTCCTTCAGGGGCCTATAGAATCTTGTAGATTTCTTCTGAAACCCAGATTCTGGGGTCAAGGTTCAGATGTCTTACTGTTAAGTCTACACATTTAGCCTGAGCAATAGGACATGATGTATATGCTCTCAGAGTTACAAGTTTCATTTCATCCGGAACTCTTCCTCATTTAATCACTTTGTCGGACAGCTCGGGTTTCCTCTCTCCTCTCATGACTGGACTAATAGAGCTGGTTTGGCCCATCACAGGCAGATGACCTGAATCAATGAGTGTCTTTTGCCTCCCACAGGAACACTGTACTAGAATAGAGCACCCTCTGAGTAAGCAGATTGGATTCACTTTAACTATGTTACATGCCGCTGGTCTGTGATATGATGTACAGTATGAGAAATAGGAGATTGTAGAGAGTAGTCATTTACTTGAAAGTCAAAGCCTTGTAATTCATTTAATATGTCCGTCCTTCCTGTAGCTCTGAATACAGGGCTGAGTGGTAGCACTTCATTGGGCTATACTTGTACACAGCCAAATCAAGTAAATACAAAAGCCCCTCTCGTTGCTGGGTGAGGTAACAAAATGAACCTGCATCCAGTGTAAAAGTCCTTAGAATGGGGATGCCAACATTATGTGACTCTTTTCTCTTCTTGTATATGTTGAGTTTTGTCTGCTGTGTTCCTGCTGTTTTGAGTAAGTTGTGTCAATTACATACAATCCATTAAAAATTAAGCAGTTAAAGGCACATTATGCTACTTTTCTGCCGAGGGCACACCTTCATGTCTCCATGGAGATGTTATTGAGTTGCCTATGATGGTCCACACTATGGCAATGGCATTTTTTTTCTATCTCCATGGAAACAAGCGAGGGACGCTGTCTTGTCTAGGCCAGTTACATGTCAGACCGTGAAAAAGAGAACCTGAGGGCTGTCTTTTGCAATAAAACAGCTGGATTTCAATACACTCAAGCTAGGTTTAATGTCGTACTGTGGAATTTCCCAGGCAAAGCAATAACATCTCCATGGAGACAGGCAGGTGACCACCAGAAAAAATCCACGTTGCACCTTTAAATCACACATTTGATCTTTTCTAAAAGGCTTTTACTATTATTATTACCTTGTCTGTCACTCTGTCTTTTTTGAATTTTAAGTAGCCTCTGGACACTTTCTCATTTACTTTTCAGATAAGTTTAATAACCCTGCCATTTAGTCTGCATATTAGTCTTTTCTACTGCAGCTTTCAACCAAGTCAAAATTACTTGTCTAAATGGAATCTATCTTGGGTTTGGCCGTACTCCAACCAGCTTTACAAATTGTCAGAACGCCATTTTAAAAGGGAAACAACAGGTTATGTCTGTGTGTAATCAGAAGTCTCGTGCTGGGAGTTATTTTGTGTAAAAATCCATCTGGCTGCTGCGTCTGAATGTTCCCTTTAGCTGCTCTGAGAGAGTCTACTCCATCTTCCACAGCTCAGCAGCTCATCCACACACAGACTGAGGCATAGGATATTTATCATGTGTCTGCAACAGAAACAGGGACATGGTGAAAGGAAACCAATCCATATATGGTCATGTTAGAGTCCAATAGCAAAGCTGTAGCTAATTGCAAGATTAGCATGAAGACATTCTAAGTCTCATTGATCAGTCTTAATCATTTTAATTAATCATTTCACCCCCACCCCCAAATATTCCTCCATCTTTCACAAACATTACTTAAGGATTTGTTTGTAGTGTGTTTGTGGTAGAAATGTAGCAACAGTTATGAGGCCATTGCACCTTTTGTAGTCTTTGTCATTGTTAAGTGTTACGTCTTAATTCAGTGGTGGAAGAAGTACTCAGTTTTGTTACTTAAGTAAAAGTACAAATACTGGAGCAAAAAAAACAAAAAACAAGTAAATGTATCACATAAAAAAAATCTAGTTAAGGTTTTAATTACCGGTTTAAAAATGTACTAAAAGAGTTAAAAGTAAAAGTACAGTATTTTGCACAGATTTTCAGATCTAATGAAGCTTCAAATGCAGTGAGTTTCATACAGATTTGTGCTGAATTTTGTTCAGTAGAAACAATTGAATCTACAGGTTTTTGTTTTTTTTTAATCATTTTTATTTGTATATTTTTTTGCTCAAACCACCCTCAGCCTTTTCAGCAGGTCTCAAACAATGATAAAAAAAACGTTTACTTTTCAGTCCTGTTCAAAAATGTACTGGAGTAAAAAAGTACAAATACTTCCTCTTAAATGTAGTGAAGTAAAAGTAAAAAGTATCCAAATTTACTCAAGTAAAATTAGGTACAGTACTACTACTACTACTACTTCACTACCTTTACTTCATTACGTTCCACCACTGGTGCTTATTTCTGCTTCCTTTCAGTGACAATATTTAGTTATGAGTCATGCATATTTATGAAATGGAGTATTGACTGCTATTCATAGGCCATTGTCAACCTGAAAGTACTGGTTTGAGGAGCTTGATTAGTTCTGCCCTAGGGGAGAAGTTCACCCTGTAACTTGCTCTGAACCTCATAAAAAGCATACATTTCCCCATTATCTATTAATAATTTAGCGTTATACTTAATGATAACAATGTGGTAGTAGATAAATCAAACATATAGTAACATGGAGTCCATTTATTCTAAACGTCTCTGGTGAGAACAAGTGTGCCGTATCCTCCCTGTGCCGAGAGCTGCTGAGGATCATACATACAGACACACTGCTTCCTTTGCTCCAGGAGAACACTCAGTTTGGCTTCGCACTACACACGGGCCAATCAGAGAGAAGCTCAGAGCTGTGGATGGGTACAGATGTTACTGAACAAGGCTCTATGAATTCTCCAAAACTCAATATTTCAGAGTAAAAATACACAAGAGTTTCAGAGGCTTATCAATTACAAAAGAAATTACATTTGTCTTGAAAAGCGGCATATTTCTCCAAGCATTCACAACACATATAATGGACATCATTTTCAGCACATTTAGAACCTGTCCTGTCTTCACCTGCAGTTCTCACAGTTTGCTGGGTTTCAGATGACGTCACAACATTCTATAAACCAATATTATTTAATACAAATGAGGGGCCGCTAAAATCATTAGCTTCCTCTCACAGCATGGATCAGTGTAGTTTGACTCTGCACAGGAGAGGCACAAATGCAGTTAAACCTTGTTGTTTGGCTTGTTTTCTCGGGTGTGATTGCTCAGAGTGGCGTTGTTGGCGGCATTATTTGATTTAGAAATGAGTCACAATTTCCTTCTTTGAAAGGAAGCCCATTGAACGAGGCTTTGTTCTGTCATCCAAGTGAAATTCAGAAATATCGAATATCTGTGAAGGATGGCTGGGGGAAATGGTGCAAATACGATCAGAGGGAAACCAGTCTGGCTAGCAGATCGATCGAGCATTTGAATTAAATGTATTTATTTATTTATTTAGTTTTGATTTCATTTATACTGCTGGGAGCATTCTATAGGCCAATGATATTTAATACAGATCGGGGCAGCTGAAATGAATATTGTTAAAATGCAGATTTTTATTGTAATGCAGTGAGTTCTTGGGTCAAGTCACTGATATAAATGATCAGGTTCAGGAATTTCCCTTGTAGATATTCTTAAAAGACAATATAATTAACTGGGAAATCTGGCTCTTTCGCCCCATCTGGGAGTATGACATCATCACATTCTAGCGTCTGATGTTGTTGTCAGTGTTGAAATTTTTTTTACAAAATTGGAAAAGAGTACAAGGAAAATAAATGTTGATTTTTTTTTTTACACAATTGGAAAAGAGTACAAGGAAAATAAATAGGACGGTCTGATCATCAAAGTACCAATCACTTCACACATAAGCACATTGCAATTTGGTTTAATAATATAACAAGCGCATTTTACATCAAATCACTATGAAAGCGTTGTAACTTTAAATTGTCTTGTTCAACAAATGAAAAATAGAAAAAAAATGCTTAAGATTGTTGAAAAGTTGAACTGTATTTTTCAACGGACCATATAGATATTTCAAGAGTTCCATCAATTCCTTCAGATAGGCATCCCTGACCAAAATCCTATGAATATTTGTGGAATGACACTCCGCACTTTGTTGAAGGAGGTCAGGGAATATTTTAAGGACACATTAAATTATCCAGCGTTTCATTTGATCATAAGCCAAGAAAACAGCTCTATTATGAAGAAGAAAAGAGGGCTGTGGATTAGATTAAGAATAGACTCATTTATTTTTAGTACCCTCTCAACATCTTGACCTAAAATTCTGGATACATGATGAGATTATATTTTGCTGGTGCGTGACACACTTTTCTCCATTCTAGAGAAAAAAATGTTCACTATTCGAAAAAAAAAAAAAAAAAATGCTGAGAGGCGGATTTCGAGATGTCAAAAGCTCACAATGGAGGATCCCAGTCGAGGCGGGAGATTAAGCATGAAAAGGATTACATGATGTGGAGTGAATGCTCTTTTGACTGGTGTTTACGTTTGAATTGAATCTTTTATTTACACTGGCTCGGCTTAGTGGAATAAATCATAAATCAAGTTTGATAGATATAGCATATGGTGTTAATATCCTTTCTGTTGTTCTTACTTGGGCTGAAATGCTCCACAGTATGGCATTAAAGAAGACCTGTTGTTCTTGTGTCTGCTAGTGTAGTTATAATCAATGACAACCGTGGATCGTTGTTATAATTTGCACGTTTTAAATCATCATCATCATCTAAAATCACTCAATAAAAGAAATGTGTCCACTGACTTCCGCAATAGAAAACTGCAGTGCCCAATGGGAGCTGACGTCGCCGTAAACGCCATCGTGACAAAGAGCCGTGGAGCTGGTGGCCCCTCCTCCTGGATAGCTGCAGATCACGGTAATGAGTAGCAGATTTTTTTTCATTTGTACCAAAATGACTACGCAACGCTGACGAATCTTACGCGTATCATCGATTAAGAAAATAAAACTGAAGAACAAAGTTAGTACAGAGCAGTGGACGTTTGCCGCTGGTGGTGAAAACAAGGATTGATCGGCAATACGGCATCTTGAAAATAAGCGATTAAAGATTATTCAAACATGCACGAATCACTCCAAAAACAACTTTGAGAGGGAAATGAGAAGGAGAAACAACCATTTTTCACAATGTCTGCTCATTGGGGAAAAGGGGTTCCACCTCCAGCCAAGTTACAGGTCAGATCTGTGGAGAAGCGAGACTGCTCATAGTAGAATGCAAGGTCTTTTTGAGCAATAAAGCCACCTGTAATGAATTAAATGAGATAGATACACTGCAGTGCCATAGGTGGAACATTCCAGTCAAAGCCATAACATCTCCATGGTGACCAGCAGTTGGAGTATACCCTCCAGCAGAAAAGTTCCGCAGTGTACCTTTTGAGAGTTATAGGCTGGTTATAGGCGTGAGGCAACAGAGGCACAAATTAAAACAACTTCCAAATGGCACTCTTTTGGTTTATTACACACGTTTTCTAACATGTTTTGCTTTGATTGCAAACCCAGATACAGCACAGGGCCAGCGGTGACATTTCATTTTCTCTCGATAAGAGTTGGAGAGCAGTGACAGAATGTAATTGGGCGATATGTCAGCAAAGTGGTTTAAGATTAGAAAGATTCATATTGACTGTCATTCAGACTTAACATTTGGTTTGGCTTCTCTTTAGGGGCTCATTTTAAGATAGGCTCCTCTCTTCTTTTTTCATTTCCGTTTGACTTTGAGTGGATTTTCAAACCAACCTAATCTAAAATGCCCTACTGGGGGAATGAAGCTGTAAGCCCCATGAGACAAGAAACATGCTGGTGTAGTAGCAGTATTGTTGTAGATAATGTAGTAGTAGTAGTAGTTGCAGTTGTTGTAGTAGTAGCAATAGTAGTAGTAGTAATTAGTAGTTAGTATTAGTAGTAGTAGTAGTAGTTGCTAGTAGTACTACAAGTTACTAGTAGTAGTAGTAGTAGTAGTAGTAGTAGTACTAGTAGTATAGTCTATTGTATTAAGGTTCTGTTTTTCATGTCTTTATATTTCTGTTTTATACTTGACACTAATGTTTTAATCCTTTAATTAAAGATTATGAGAAAAAGTGTGGTTGGAGCTATAGCTCTTGGATCTCAAGAACGTCAGACATAATAATAGCTTTTTTGTTCTTTTATTTATTTATTTATTTATTTACAATTATTATTTAAATAATGAGTTGGTCTTGCTTTTTTTCACCAGGATCTGTAGGGTACAATATGTCTCAATGAACACAGACTGTTGGAATATTCATCAGATTCAACTGTGTCAAACTAAAACATGTTTTGAAGATGAAGAAGATTAAGATTATTTTTTTATTCAACATGCTTGTACTTTCAGGATCACAATGAACAGTACACCACATCAGCATGTGTATGTTGAGAGCTTGTACCTTTGTAATGTTGATTAGTGACTTACAGTACAAATACTGTGTTCTGACTATCGCTCCTTACTGTCCATAGATCACTTCTTTCCATATTATCAGGTGCCTTGTCCTTCCTTCGTTTCCTGCACCACCTTGACAGTCTGATTTGAGGCGTGGGCCGACCAAAGCCGATTCTATTTATATCAGACTTTAGCTACAGATCAAATCCAACAGTAGACATTTGAAAATGTTCACAGGGAAAGAAAGATTAAGGAGAATATGAAACATTTCCCATAATTCACCTGGAGTGTCTGCGTGTGAGCTTCATGTTGCCGTGGTGATCCAGTCCAGTGGGTTGGAGAAAGCTGCTGCAGATTAGGCACTGCCTCTCCACTCACCTGCTCTGTGTGTGGTAAGAGGGAGGAGGAGGAGAGAGAAGGAGAGAAGGAGAGAGAGGGAGAGGCAAACTGAACCAAGGGTAGAGAGACTGAGAGGGAGAGAGAGAGGGAGGGGGCACAAACAAGGGGAAAGAGGAGAAGTGAAAGAGAGAAATGAGGGAGAGATAAATGGAGAAACAAGGTGAAATTGACAAACTGAGAGAGAGAAAGAGAGGGGGGGAGAGAGAAATGAAGGGAGGGAGAAAGCGAGAAGAATGAAGGGAGAGAGAGAGAAATGAACGGAGGGAGAGAGAAAGAGGAGAATAAAGGGAGAGAGCGAAATGAAGGAAGAGAGAGAGAGAGAGAAAGAGAGAGAGAGAGAAATAAATTAAGGGAGAAAGATAGAGAGAGAAATGAAGGAAGAGAGAGAGAGAGAGAAAGAAATTAAGGGAGAATGATAGAGAGAGAGAAATAAATGGAGAGAGAGATAAAGGGAGAGAGAGAGAAATAAAGGGAGGAGAGAGAGAGAGAGAGAGAGAGAGAGAGAGAGATGAGGGTGAAACACAGGGAGAGAGAGAGCGAGGGAGAGAGAAGGAGAGAGAGAGAGAGAGGCACTGAGCCAAACTCATCCGGCAGTCTGGCAGCCGCACTGGCACTGCATGGTAATGAAGGCTGTGTGCAGTGTTATGATAATGCCTCAATTAGACCAGACTGGATAATGGTGCAAAGAGACACACTGACAAGTAGCACTACGAATCAAAGCCGAGGCAATAGAATGTTCCAGCAAAACGTGCTGTAAGTATTTTAGTGCAGAAAACACAACAGGAGTGGATAGATTAACGTCCAACAGCACACACCGTAACACCATGTCTTCTGAATTTTCTATGAGACTTTTTAAGATGTTGGATAAACAGATAAAACTGCTCCTTTGTTCTGGTTCATCAGCAAGTCTGAGTCATCGGCCCTAAGGATATTAAGAATTCAATTTAAAAAGTATAGCGCACAAAGTTTAGGGGTCTTAGGGTTCACTGTGTAACTTTTCTAGTGGATGATCCGCCACCTACATGTCATTGGTTTGCCTGAAATGTTCCACACTATGGTATTAAACTTATCTGTCTCACAGTCATTCCAGTACAGGTGTGTTTATTGAAAAAAATAAATCATTATAATACAAAAATATGTTGCCCTTTGGCGTCACCTGCTTGTCTCCTTTGAGTAATAGCATTTATTATATCCCAGACAAAGCAATGACATCTCTATGGAGACAAGCAGCTGGTGGAAACTCCATCAGGGAAGTTACATACTGCTCCTTTAATTTAGCCTAAATGGTCATAAGGACACAACAACAGCATTCATCTGCAGGAGCTGGAATCGCGCCGCCGACCTGTGGGTCCGTGGATCTGACCGCTCAACCAATGATCTTCACGTCGGGAGCGGGATTCGAACCGTCAGCCTTCGGATCGGCGGACAAACATTATCCATGTCCACTTTATGTCTTTATTTGCACATTATGCTGTCTAAATACCTAAACTAAATACCATAAGGCCCTCACTATGCCCCTTTTCTGCTGTCACATCGGGGCGGTGGATGTAACTTTAAATGAGTCCCAGTGGAGCTTCTATTCCCTCTCTGTTTGACCACGGGGTTTAAAATAAAGCTATAGTAGATAAGCAGACAGTTATTTATATGGTAATTCTGCAACCAAAGACATCAGACATTAGGACTGGCAGAGTTAAAGGGAGTGAAATGAGATATTTCTGTGTGGGTGGCTGGCCTCTTCTAAAGTCTTTGTAACTGTTCGGGTGTCCCATTTTGACCTTGTGGGACAAAGTGGGTATCAAATATGGTCCTTGGCTCATTGTCTCATGTTTTCAAACAGATTAATTATGGACTGGTGTTATTTTCGAGTAAATACAACTGCTCGGTGGGACGAGCTAAACTGAAATGGTAATAATTCGATGACTGCTGTTGGGATATTGTGGTCTTTTGTAAACATGTTCGCAGCCCTGCAGTGAGTTGACCATAAAACAGAGAGGTGTCTAATTAAACTATGCTCGTTGTAATATTCTCAATATGATATGAGGCTGAATCATTACGAGGATGGTTCAGATTCACGCAGAGAAGAACGAGGCTGCTGGAATTTCAACACAATCTCTAAATAACCGCTTATATAGAACAATAGAGGTTAGAAGAAGGGTTCTGGTATCTGGGTAGTAAACAAAATGAATAAAGACACTGTAAAGACCCACCAAGCCACAAGTTGTGTTTTGCGGTGACATAATTAAATTCTACAGTAGCCTTCTAGGGACATGCTGTTGGCTGTGGTCAAAGCGTTTGAACCCCAGTGAACATAAACAAGCCCACAAGCTTAATGTTTTTGGAATAGTCACTGACACAAATGCGTTGTTTGTTTCTGTTGACTGCAGAAGTATTGGAGTATGTAATGGCGTTGTTGCTAGCGAGTCTGTAGGTCATGACCGACTGCAAAACCTGTGTAGTATGTTTGTCTAGGTATTCATTTTTGTTGATCATTGAGCAGGTCCCCACACTTGCACGGCTACCAGAGGTTACAGGATTAATGTTTTCGGGTTTTTTCTCTTTTTTTTAACATAATAATAAAAAAAAAATTTAAAAAATGGTGAAATGTGGAAATCTCAGCTGATACTTGATTGCTGCGTGTTATAATTAAGTTTTGCTGTAGAAACTTGTCTTTCCTTTCAGCGTGTTTGGTCTGAGTTCCTCTCTAATTGTTTGACAGAAAAAGCTTTGGTTACAGCTGTGTTTGTCTTTGTCAAATTGAGATGAGATTTTCAAAGCTTTTGTCTTGTTGTTTCTGCGCACTTGTTGTGCCTTAAAGCTGGGTTGGGAGTATTCTGAAGGATTCTTCAAACTCTAATATTTGGTTGAAAGTTTGAGTATTCTCTGAGCTACAGTTTTCTAGTTTCTGAAGTTGCATTTAGAGACTTGATAGAGAGTAGCCAAAATGTCTTGATTTCAAAAACACCTTCCATATGAGTGCACCCAAGCCCTTTGAAAACATTTGGACATGAGTATTACAAGTGGTTGTTATGCCATACAAGTAGTGTTGTCTTGAGATTAACATTTTAAACTCTATTTCGATACTAAGGAATAGACTCTGTACTCATTCTGATTCTGATTCTGATACCACGATGATAATAAAAAAAAATATCTGTGTAATCCCTCAGTCGTCCAGGTATGTTCCATAGTGGTCCATGGGTGTATACTAGTCTATGTGTCTTATACTTGTTTTGACACAGCTCAAGATTATTCTAAAGCTATTTCTGCCCTTTGAATGTGGCTTTTTTAGTATTGATACCTGCCCAAATGAGTATCTAGTTTCGTTACTAGTTTTAGTATCAATTAGTATCTGATTTTTGATACTTTTGAGAACGTTTATGTGTAATCAGTTATACATACCTCATATTAAGTATTTAAGATTTGTATCAAGTCTTGCACATTGGTACTTCGAACACATAGTGAGAGCAGCAGGCACATAAATACTGTTGGTGGAAGGTGCAATAAGGACAGAAAGAAAAGACTAAGCAGGAACCGCCCAGATTGGGATAGAATTTAAATATTATATTTCTTTTTTTTTTATATCTTTGGACCAAGACTGTTTTCTTGCTTTAACTGGCTTCTCTGGTCTTATTCTGTTTTATATCAAGTGGGTTGTCCCATTTGTCCCTGGTATAGCCACATTTACTATCGAAAACAACTTCAGTCAGATGTTTTCTAAGTGTTAGATTGATAGCATTTTCCACTTTGAACTCAGTGTTTGTCTCAATTTTGGGAGCAAAGAGGTTAGTGCGCAGATAAAAGGTTTGAGGTTGACTTGTTGAAGACATGAACAATGAATGAGCTAACAAGTCTGTGGAGACTGGAGTCGACAGCCCCCAGAGATCAGATAGGTGAGCTGTAATGGATAAAAGGCTTTAAAGCAGAGGCAGGCGAGGTGTTTGGTGTGATTGGCTTCAGTACAGACTCTGACAGATCCTCATTCACTCCGAGATGTCGCTGGCCCTCATGTGCCTCTCACGTTTATATTGTGTTTGACCAATACTAACATGTCAGGATGAGGCCTGCACAATTTTGAAAAAAAAAAAATGTAATTATGATCTCT